>CABEEJ010001808.1:106805-135093 GCA_901482245.1 Timema douglasi | reverse complement strand
GCACAAATGAATAGTTCTCAGCAAAATCACACTGAACTACAACTTCATTTTCTAACAATAAAGATTTCTTCTCTGAAAAATATGACTGACTGCTGTTTGGCAACAAAGGCATTCCTTTTTAGCTTTACTAATTGATTGCAGAAGTCCTGGGCAAAGTCCTCTGTGGTTTTACTCATTGTCTCAAAAGTACAGCGATCAATGGTAATCCATTGTTTGTAAGTAACATTTTCTACCATTTCTTCTTCTAAGGCTGTGAGCAAAGAATTTTTAAAAGTACTTATGTTCAGACCGAAATCAATTCATTCATAAGACATACTTTTGGTAGGTGGGTTGCACATTATTTTAGAAATACAATGTTTGTCTGAACCTGGCAAAATGATTTTTTGTAAGTTTGCTCCAGCCATCATCAATTTTGTATTTTGATGAGTAGTGCAAACAAAAACAGAATGAGTGCCACTTGCTCCAGCTATGATGCAATTTTTTTGTCTCATTTCAGCAAATTTTGAAAATCCAATTTTTACTTCAGGATAAGTAGATTTGAAAAGACTGAGAGTTTCTTGCAAATTTCCTAAAATTAATCTCTTTTGAACATGCAAGGGCTTGCCATCAATATTTTTTCCCAGGTATTTGTCTGCTGATATCATCACTACAATAAAACTCTTTAACTAGGGTAGTCCTTTTTCTGTCAGTGACTTACCTGGCCTAGCATCTGGGGTAGCAAGTATTCCTTTTTCTTCTCTCAACCTCTTTGCCTTTTATGCTATGTAATTACCAACACCGAATTCCTGCAATTCTTGCACAAGACCAACTTTTGGGTAATGATGTTAAAATTAAAAATCTTTCACTTTTATTATTCTATTTTGAATTTGTCTTTAAATTGATCAATGATTTCTTTTTGGGTGTCATCACAGTCACACTCTTTTTGGCTTGGAATATTTTCCTCGTGGAAAAATGTTTCCCTTGGTTTGCATTTTATTCTGTCAACCTTTTCATGGCGATACTTTTTTTTTTACCACTGGCGACTCACCTATTTAAGTTAGAGAAGCATTCAGAAGTTTGAAACCTTCATCAACATTCATAAATTCAGGATCTTCAGACCTACTAATACCAGGTTTTACAATTCGTTGGTGACCTGGCGGTCTAGGGGTAAGGTGTCGAACTTCTATGCTGGCGGCCGGGGTTCAATCCTCGGTCCCGGCACAGATCTATCTGATTACCAAACCCTTCCTTCACCTCTGACAAGACCTCTTGTGAATGTGGGGAATGCCAGGCCTCCACCGTGGTTCGGATTCCACGTTAAACTGTAGGTCCTCCATTTCATCTCACAATCACCCTACCATTACACATTAGCATAAGTGCGTATAACCCGAACGGGTAGTAAGTCGCGTTGCTAATAATAATACAGTTCGTTTCATTATTCTTTGATTGTTCTATCTTTTCACTAGTCAACAGCTCTGGCTGCCTTTCTTGTTGGACTCTACAACCTGAACAAATTTTCATGTATTTTTTCATATTGTAATTTAAGTATATCATCCAACTAGTTTCTAAGATCTTTTTTCTTGGCCCAGTGTTATTACATGTTCATAAACTAAAATAAGAAAAGCCACTGAAATAAGTCACTTCAATAAGAAATAATACGGAGAAACCAAGCAAATAAAGTACAAGGATATTGTATGTCTGGTAGTCACAGTAAAACTGATTTTTAAATAATGGCAGTGTTCAGGTTGCTGCATGTGTATATGACTCACTCCCCTCATATAAATAAAATATATTTTTTAGAGAAAAAAAAATGATTTTGAGATTTAACAAAAACACTTTGTTTAATTTTTTAGAAAAAAAATTAAATTGTTAAATATGGTCAAGATTCATATATTAAAGCTTATAAAATCCTTAAGATAATCTTACAAATTCCTTCAAAGTCTTGTTTTTGAGATAGAGCCCTTTTAAAATGCGACCAAAATCACGAGAATTCCAAAACTTTGAAAGCCATTAACTCAAAAACTGAATGTCAAAAAAATTTGAAATTTCATATTTTTCATTAATTTAATAAAAAGTACCAATGTTCCAAAAATTATCTTGTTCTGAGGTGTGAAGGTCCAGACCATTTGTTGATTTCACATTAATTTACCCAAAACAAACACTGGCAAACAAATATACTATAGATGAAATGGTCAAGAACTAGGAGCTTAAAACCATGACCCCTTTACAAGATCGTATGGTTTGGTGTATGGATACATTGAAATTGAATCATATAACTTTTCCTAGCTGTCATTTAATTAAGGTTCATAAGAAAATCAGAGTTTAGTTTATATTGGATTAAATATTATATCTTTGGTTAAATTGTCATGACAAAATCAGCCAAAAGACTGTGATTGACCAATTATTGGCTTAAATCTATATTGCTATTCAACTTATCTCTTTGGCCTGCTTTAGGGGCCAAATGTTCTAAGGCATCACTCTTGTTTTGCTGGACTTATGATGAGATCCAGGTTCAAATCCCGGTCTGTTCTACCGTGTGTGATTTTCTTAAATGGTTTCCTACACAAATAGAGGTGGGTAGATTACCTCTAAAAAAATTTCCTTCCTCATCCCTATCCCATTAAAGTAATTATATTTGCATACAACCTAAACAGACAGTAAGATGTAATGATTAAAAAACTTGCAATGATGAACTTATTGGTGTGATGTTTCGATGAACGTTAACCAAACCTCTAAGAAGAACTGAGCAAGGTAGTAACATGACACCATTAGGGCTTCTACTGAAAAAGGTACACCCAAAGCCCTTGGCAAATTAGGAGCTATAATTCTTGTGTCCAAAATAATCTTGGTATGTTCCAATCAATGATTAATATTTTTGTTCTATAGGATCGCCTGAATGAAAGGTTGGCTGCTCTGGCGGCCCCGACTCATGATCTTCCTCCACAAGATGTGAGCGAGAAGAAATTCTCAGGGCGTTGTCGCCTGTACATTGGAAACCTCACCAATGATGTTACTGAAGAGGAAATGCAACAGCTTTTTTCACCATACGGAGAAACTTCTGAATTGTTTGTGAACAAAGAGAAGAACTTTGCTTTTATACGAATGGTGAGTCTTATATCATGACACTTATCATTATTACTACTAATACTATTACTACTGCTACTTGCATTGTGTAGATCTTATTGTTAATGGAATATTTCTTTTTAATTTTGGCAGGACTATCGTGCTAGTGCAGAAAAGGCAAAAAGAGAGCTGGATGGCTCATTGAGGAAGGGAAGGCCTTTGAAAGTTAGGTTTGCTCCTCACAGTGCTGCTGTTAAGGTGAAGAATCTCACACAATGGGTTACCAATGAACTGCTTGAGAGAGCTTTTTCAGTGTTTGGAGAGGTGAGATAAGATATTCTAACCGAAAACATAATAAATGCAGGGTTCAGGGGAAGTCTTGACACCTTATTTCAGTCAGTAGTCTCTCTACTAGGATAATGGTCTGGGGTTCAATTCTTGGTATGGTCAAAAAAATTTTTTATTATTGATGAACTGTGGTTTTCTCTTTTCACTGCGATAAATTAACAGCCAGGGGCTGGATGTTGTGTCTACTCTCTGTTAGTTTATAAATTGTTGATATAATCATTATATAGAAATTACACATTGAATCCCTCAAATAAATAAATAAATGTAGGGGTGTGCGAAGCTTTGAAAAATTGGAAGCCGAGCCATACAAAGTCTACTGATTATATTACACATTTATATAAAATATGAATGAACCGAAATTACCCCAAGAAATATAGTATATTTTTATCGTTTTGAGTTTTAGAGTAAGTTTGCTTTATTTTCTTGGTGGAAAAGGGAAAATTTCCTTAACACTTTTAATTTCAAGATGTCCATAAAATTAAACTTTTAACCGCCTTGCTCACAAACACTGATTTGTATCAACTGAAGATGAATTTATTTCTCATGAAAGTGTAGATTAAAATAAATTTAATAAAATATTTGAGTGTGTTTAAGTAAATCTTTGAAGTATTTCTTGAATATAGAAATTTTTTAAATATTTTAAAATTGATACACTTTTTACTACATGAATCAATATGTTCATTTGACTCCTGCTAATGCGTAGGCTAGCGGCAGATTCGAGAGATCTAAGTGCATGCGCGAGGAACATATCACTTAAATTATAATTTTTTAACTTAGGCATATAATGAGTAATTTGCTGTTGATATATATCTTAGATATTTAACTAAAAATACTGACAAGACATCTTGTTAATGTGGGGAATTCCATGCCTCCACCGTGGTTCGGATTCTACGTTAAACTGTAGGTCCTTCATTTCATCTCACAATCACCCTAACATTACACATTAGCGTAAGTGCGTATAACCCGAACGGGTAGTAAGATGCGGTGCTAAAAATAATAATAAACCAATTCTTTTAAGATTTTATTTATTTTATAAATATACATAAAGAATTAATTTATGAGTAAAACTATTATCATGAAATTAACGTTATTTTTGAGATTTGCTATAGGCGCATGCGCTTTCAAAATCAAAACTACATATCTTTTTATTAATTCACATGGCAAGATTTAAATGGATTAATGTTATAAATAAAAAAGCTACCTTGTTAATTTATAAATTAGGAATACTTATATATTTAAATGGGTATGTAAAATCAAAAGTTTCTTTGTTGATTTGTAAAACAGAAAACTAAAATTTTGTACTACTGAACCTCTCAAACCTAATTAATTTAAACTCTTATTTTTCTAGACTGTTGTTCTTGTTCTCGAACATCTGTTAACTCTTGTGTTTTGTTAATTCCATTATGTGTGAAAGGTCAGTGAAACACCATGTAGAGCAAATGCAATGTTATAAAAGCAAATGCATGTTGTTTTTAATACTCGGGCTGTACGCATAAAAGAGTGTTTTAATATAAAGATAACATGAATGTAACATTTAAATGTTGGCAATAAGCTACAAATATTAGTGTTAAAAAATAGTCTTTATTTTTACGTTAGATAAATATACTTAATTTCAACATCATATTAATCAATATGATTAAAACTAAATAAAACATATTAGAACTTCGATTTGGTTTCGAAAATATTTTCCATTTTATACTTGAGACTTCGCTTCAAACCAAAAAGAAGGACCACGCACACCCCTAGAAAAATGAAATGATTCGGGGGTCAAGGGGAGAGAGTCCAATTGTAGCTCAAATTGAGTTAGTGCTTCCTCCATCTTTTAGACAATCATGAGACCTTTCTAATTTATATTTTGCTCAAAAGAGGTTTCTCTCATATTTAGATTAATTAACTTACAAGTTGTTGTTTTATTTGTGACCACTTTTCATAAAACAAAATTATTAGTGACCTCGGGGTAGTAACATTAAACTTAAGTTGTGGGGTTTTATGAGCAGTTTTGAATTAAACTAGAAACGGAGACAACTAAAATATTTATTGCAATATATATATATATATATATATATATATATATAAGGAGTTATATTAAACTTATTAATAGTTTTTTTATTATTCACAAACCTTTTATATGCAGATTACAAATGGAAACCATTAGTTTTTCTTAGTGAATTATATAAACAATCATTAAAATTTTATTTGTATAGTCATTTTGTAAAACGTTTATTTTTGCAAAAACTAAACAAATAAGCTGTAGGGAAATATAATGGTTTATCCCATTTTAAATAGTTCAATAACAAATATTTAATAAGCTATGATCCACACCCCAGTGGAACCAAGCAAGGTTAACTTGTTGCCTTAAACAGGTGAACACTTATCGGGAAAACGGGGAATTTTGTACATTGAGAAATGTGCTTGAAATCTGACATGTTAAGGGCGGCACACTCTCAAAAAGTTTGGCAACCATAGATCCAGGTGCATTAAATTTTCAACTATTTTTCAAGATTGAGTCCCCAGACCATTTTTAGTTTTGGAGAAAGTCGAATTGTTGCTGAACTCATCACAAGTGAAATAACTACTTTTTGGTTCAGCCCTACAAGGATGTAGACCATAAAGAAATTCCATGGTTGTAACCTGAATAATTGTTTTTATCGCCATGTAAGGAGGGGTATTTTATTATCTACCTGACTTGTGGTGTGGTATCCCAACAAGAAATGGCTAGGATTTTGATAAAAAAAAAAATTTTTAACAAAAAACCTACCATGAAGTAATTTTAAATGTTTTAAGATATCATTTTGTTGGTAGTATGAATAAAAAAATCAGAAAATTATATTTTTTAAGTTTAGGTAACCTAGAGCTTTATTTAAGATTGAGTGTCCACCCTGTTACATTGTAAGTGGGATGTATATAAATAAATTAACACAACTCATGTTTCTTTTGTGCAAATAAACCACTTGATCTTGAAGGTAGATATGTTTTACCTAACATTGAAACTTGTATTTAGTGAACATTCCTCATTATTTTTATATTTTATTTTAATTTTAGATTGAGCGTGCAGTCATTATTGTGGATGAACGTGGTAAGAGCCAAGGTGAGGGTATTATTGAGTTTGCTAGAAGACCTGGTGCTCAGATGGCTCTTAGACGATGCAATGAAGGCTGCTTCTTCCTCACTGCGTAAGTCACATGATCATCTTGTTTCGACTTTTTTTAATAATCCAATGGCTATGTCTTTTTCTTATTAGCTAGAAGCAGTCATTTTTCTTTTTCTTAGCATTTAATCAAATAAGTAACAATCAGGGAATTTAAATGCTTGTTTAAAAATTATTAACTGTAAATGTACACTTAAAATGCTAAAAAGTTTTCCTTTCTTATTTTGATGCCAAAAATGGCATTTAATACTGGAGAAATTATCACTCAATTATAAACTGTCTCAATGTTGTGGCTGTATTAGCCACTAAAACTAAAAATGGCTCCATCTTCCTCTATCCTTCCACCTTTCATACTCCTTTAATTGCTTTCATTACTCTCCTCTCACTTGCTTATTTTCGGTTATCTGCTCCTCCCATCTCTTACATACATATTTTATTTCCGTCATTTTCTTTAGCATCCTCATCACATAAATGGTGGAAGAATAGAATAAAATGGAGGCATTTTACTAAACTGGTGGATGACCTGGTGGTCTAGGGTTAAGGTGTCGGACTTTAGTGCTGGAGGTCCGGGGTTCAATCCTAGGTCCTGGCACTGATTTATCTTGATTGCCAAACCCCTTCCTTCACCTCTGACAAGACGTGTATTAATCACAACTTGTGAATGTGGGGAATGCCAGGCCTCCACCGTGGAACGGGTAGTAAGACCATCATAAGCCCATAGCAATTTGGTGTTACTTTTTCTACTATATCATTTACTCCCTCTCCCCCCACTCTTTCCTGGATAGTTTCATTGTTAATCTTGTTTCTCCTTGTAACAGCCAACATTCTTCTAACAAACTTCATTCCTAAGGTCTCCACTTTCCTGATTTTTTAAATTCAATTTCCATATCTAATACTGGAAAAAGAACTTTTAAAAACATTGCTATCAACACATAACTAAAAAAAATTATATATGTAAAAATTAAAAAAATTGCCCCTTTTCCAACGAACAATTGAAATGTGTGTGTGGAAAATTCTGATATTTGTGTACTCTTAGTTTTGTAGCCTTCCGGTTTTTGTTAACTCGTTAATATAACCTTACTTGTCATGTAAATTTATTGTATACATTTTTAGGCTAATTTGAGTTAGCATATTGTGGTTTTTGATGGCTATCAAAAGGTTTCTTCATTATTATTTTTAGTTCACTTCGTCCTGTAGTGGTGGAACCCTTCGAACAAATGGATGATGTTGATGGATATGCTGAAAAGAATCTCCCCAAAAAGAATCCAGACTACTACAAAGCTAGAGAAGTAAGTTCATATATTTTTGGTATAAGTTATTCACGAGCTAAGTTTACCTGGATGACAGCTCAAAATGTTACTAGAAGTAGTCCCTAATATAGCACCACGCCAACAGCTGATATCTATCACTTTGGATGACTGTAATGAAAACAGATGGCAATATATTAATGCGATAGTTAACCACAGCAATTTAGGCTAATATTATTTATACATTTATTTGGGACACAGTTTATTTATCGTTTTATTCACTTAAAAATAAATATTCACACTACTTTCACAAAAATATCTAACGAACAGAGCTTCAAAATGGCGACTGGAGAATTTAAACCATATGATTAAACATAACGGTAAACAAGTTTTTTACAATGATGCAGGCATGCAGTTGATAAACATATTTTATTCAGTTAAATATTTCAAAATAATCATAAAATAATTTGTTGCATGTAAAATAAAATGACAAGAATTTTCTATTTTGCAAGTAAATACGATGCGTGAATAATAAGGTATTGATGTGTGCACTATATTACACAAAATATTTTTCAAAACGAAGAATAAGTACTTTTAATTATGTTTAAAATATTGTTCTGAGTTGGATAAAAAGAAATTATTTAAAACATTAAAAAACTTAAGTTCACGCTATTTTTAAAACCACAGGCATATGTTAAATAAAAAGTTGGATTTCGGTATAAAAAGTCTGTAAATAAAAGGGTAAAACCATGATTT
Organism: Timema douglasi; assembly: GCA_901482245.1. Classification (NCBI taxonomy): domain Eukaryota; kingdom Metazoa; phylum Arthropoda; class Insecta; order Phasmatodea; family Timematidae; genus Timema; species Timema douglasi. The sequence goes on along the minus strand of CABEEJ010001808.1, from coordinate 126,552 downwards.
TCGGTAAGTAAAATTACTTGATTTTGTTAAATAAAAAGTTGGATTTCGTTAAATAAGACCCTGATTTTCGGTATAAAAAGTCTTGTGGTTTTTTTTAAGGTAATGGTAATAAATTAACTCAAATAGCTTAGAAAATATTTACACTGAATTATTTTATAAGACAAAAATGTCCATACCTTTTATCAACATACTTCACGTTAATCACCAAAGTACAAAGAAAGCATTGTATCCCAATTTTCAAGTTAGTGCGCTTATCTGACATAATGTTGGAATATGCCGAAAATGCACGTTCACTGTCAACATTAGACACTGGAATCCATATTGCTTTTATGCGGTTGATGGCAAACTTTTCGTGGTCTTCTTTCAGTCCAAACAAATGTCCAAAATGTCAACTTTTTTACTATTGCTTTGCAAAGCTCTCACTTGTGTCTGTAACACACAGTATCCTCTTTGAAAATTAATTTCAGAGCAGGATTTTAAAAATGGTATTTTCCTTAGCTGATTGGAAGAGATCAGAATTAACTTGTTTTGTCCCAATCGAGCGAATGTCAAAAAAAAGTATCAATGTTTTCAAAAATGATTTTGGATGGGTCTGACTGATCGGAGGGAATTCAGCTTTATAAGGCACTGCCGTCCTAAATATTGAAATTGACATTTGCTTGTTTTAGAGTTGGAAGAATTTTCAATTTTTCCTGTGTTTTTTCTTCGTAGTTCATGTCAAAAATCAGTTTAAAATTACTTTGTAGCTCTGTCACTTTACCATACAGCTTATGACCTTCGAGTATAGTAATTAATTCCACCAATTCAGAACAGCGCTCAATTAAAAGTGTTGCTTGGCATTCAATCAACATTAGGGTTACTTTATCATTTGACATATCCTGGAAGTACTTAGTGCTGCTGTCACCTCCTCCAATGTGGAAAAATATTCCACTAGATCCACCAAATATTCACAGAGGTACACCACTGAATAAAACCAAGAGTTCCATCGCGTTAAAAATGGGTTTGGAAATAGTTTAGCAGACTTTCCACCTTTACTGTATTTTTCATTCAAAAATGCTAGATAATTATGTTTTCTCTTTCAAGTGTTCATAAATGCGGCCTTTGCTTTAGCAACACATTCATGCAGCTCTGCTGACCAATAATTTTGAACCAAATTAAGTTTGTGGTCCCAGCACTGTATATGCAGAAAATTATCGCTTAAGAGAACTTTCAAAGAAGTCACACATTTCGTCATGTAACGCCACAAAGAATTGCAACTTGCTGATTTTTTACATTGTCCTTGATATTATCCTCTTGACTTTGGTTAACTTCTGGGATCCAAACACTTCTTATAGTTTCTGCCTTAGGAAGGTCTCCTCCTCCTCCTAAAACCGAATTGTAAGCATACTAATTTTTGATAGAACAAACTAATATTAGGCTATCTTGGTTGACAAAGTGTGTATACACTAATCTACTAGGCTATTTCACTAATTGTACTTAAAGATAAAAATCTTGCAAATAACCCAAATCAAACATTTCTATCTCATCTATTTTTTTGATAAATTAGTAAATAATCAAAAGTGTTAAAAACACTATTTTATCATTAAGAAAAAAAATCAGAAAAGAATGGAAAATAATTGGCCCTTATTTACTTTTGATTTTTAATTAATAAAGGAAATTTTAAAAAATCTTCAAAATGGTTACCTCTCACATATTTATCCATCCAACATCGCATAGAAGGATGATCTAGTTTTTTTAATGGGAATATTGGCTTCCATAAATGTTTTCATGGTATCCATAATGAATTCTTTCCAATCTTTTTTTGAGTTTTTAGACTTTATTGCAGAATTTTCAAGGGTGGCTTGTTTTGATGATTCAGAAACATTACTTTTTTTCCGTTTATTGCAAGGCACTATTAATATGCTTCAAACACGTGTCTTTTCTGAACCAGTCAACGCGCGTGTTGCACAATTTGCACATCATTATTTTATTTAACTTTATCAAATATATAAAATCCTTTCCCAAACTCATGCTCTCTTTCAAAAATACTTAAAATTTTAGGCATGTTTAAATAATAAATAAATATAAGAGAGTTTAAATACAAAATGATCTTACTAACGAGTAACGCAACGTTAATATCTAACGACCTGATGGAAGTAACGTCATCAGGAAGCCAAAGATATGAGTGTAGAGAGATCTCACTCTAGCTTGGACATGGCATTGTTTTTGGCTTCTATTTCTTTAAATACTTGCCTTGGGTGCCCAATATGGCCGTTTTAGTAGCCAGTTTTAACTCTTTTTAAAGCAAGTCTTTTGGTTGAGGGAAATAAACTTTCTTTTGAAAGAAAATTATATTGGTTCAGTTGGTACTATTTTTATTTTTTTGTTCAAGTCTTAGAAAGTCTGCTAATGTCGGCACTGTTTTATTATTTATTCGCATTTAGATTGAAAAAGTGACCATAATTCGCGTTTAAATGGCCAAATCGACAATTTCGCGAATAGATTTAATTTCGTTTTATTTTGTGTCAATATTTTCACTCAAAACTGCCACAATGATGTTTAATTATGTTTTATGACAATTTTAATGTGCTCAGTAAAAGTTCGTAAAAACACATTTTGCGAAGCCTCAAAATATCGGTGTCTCTAAATATATAACAGGTAATTGAAGATCTTTACATTTATAGCAAAACAATCATATTTTACAAGTGTTGGCAACCCAAAACCTAAACATATGATTTTCGAACTGTCGTCCTGGTAAAAACCTATCGTAAACTGAGATTAGTAATGGTTTTGAGAGGGCTCATAACATTACTTTCAGTAGCCGCACGGTCTGGCGTCACTCTCTCATTAGACTAGACTGCCCAATGTCAGGGATATTGTGGTTCAAATCCTGGTTGGATTGACAGTTGGTTTTCCACTTTTCCTAAGTACATTACATCAGCTCAAACAGGTAGTAAAACACTGCTAAAAAATTGTTCATAGAATAAAATATTTTGGAGACATGTATTTATGAAAATTTACTCTAAAAACTATGCCAAAACCAATACTAATTCAGAGATTAATGCAACTTCCTAAATATGGAAACCTAAAAATACAAAAGGGAGAGAAAGAAAATTCATAAATAATTATAGGACACTTAGAAAGGATTATGTAAAAGGACAAACACAGAAAATTGACATTGGATATGACTCTGTGTGTGTATATATATATATATATATATATATATATAGAGAGAGAGAGAGAGAGAGAGAGAGAGAGAGAGAGAGAGAGAGAGAGAGTCAGCCGAAAGTAATATAGCGTGCTTTGTTTTTTCTCTTAACATTTCTCTTTATTTTGGTGCACTTAGTGGATTATTTTATAGTTGAAAGTAGTGCTATGTGATAAAAGGAACATTATCGACTTTCACCTGGTTTAAGATTTGCTTAGATTTATATTTAAGAAGTGACCTATCTAATTCTATAAGTACCTAATGTTTTTGTTCCAGCATGGGCCGAGATTTGCAGTCCCTGGGAGCTTTGAACATGAATATGGCTCCCGTTGGAAACAGTTATATGACTTGTTCAAGCAAAAGGAGGAAGCTCTAGGAAGAGAAATGAAAATGGAAGAGGAAAAACTAGAAGCACAAATGGAATATGCACGCTATGAACATGAAACTGAAATTCTCAGGGAACGTAAGTGAAGTATTCTAATTTTAATTAGTATTAACTCAAAAATAGGCCACAATCTAAAAATGTGGTGATTTTAAAGTAAACGATAATACTTGTTTCTTGCTTTCCAATCTCAAATAACTTATGCAAATATTTACCGGGATTCCAACAGTTGTATTGAAATAAGGATACAATCTTTTCACAAACAGTTTTTACATGAAAGGTTTGAAAAATCCCTTTTAAAAGTGCCAAAACTTGTTTCAAGCTCAAAGAAATCATTATTACATATTTTTGAATTCACAAAATAAAACGTTAGGGGTGTGCAAAGCTTCAAAAATCTCAAATTTATATTGAATATTTTATTAGCTTTGACTTTTAAATAAATCTTGATTTGAATCCTTTGTTTAATAAGATTTTTTAAACTTTAATGACTTGAAGCGGTTTGTTACCAATTGATAGTCATGCTTATCACACAAATTCACAATTCTAAACTATTAAATCTTACTAATTAAATAATATAATTGACTTTTATCTTTATTACTTAACTATAAATATACCCGCCTCGGCGTAGTTGGCCAACGCGCTTGTCGTGTTGAAGCTCGACTGCTGAGGATGGCGAGATCGAGGTTCGAATCTTGGTCGGGTGGACTGGGGGTGCTTTTTCCTAAATGGTTTTCCAATCTCCCTCCACAAAAATGCGGGTTCACTTCCTCTAATTCAACCTTCCAAAGTCCTAATCCATTAGAGTAATTAGTACTTAAAGCGTATAACCCGAACGGGTAGTAAGACGCGGTGCTAAATATTATTATATTATTAACTATAAAAATGTTCTTGGGTTTTAAAACAGTGCTATTGATTTATCGCTTATATATCAATGAATTATTTAGGAAAGGTGGATAGACACATATAAGAGGGACGAACTCAATATGGCTTTTACAATGAAAAGAAAACCATTAATACTTTACATTGCTGCCACTGGACAAAGAGGTAATGGTTGCCTCTTAAAGAAAACCGATCGTCACCACCCAATCCCTTGACCTAGGTTTTATTTTATCGGAACTCATCAGGGAGGAGAATGAAACGCGCAACACAACTTCCTTAAAAGAGGAAACAAAAAAAACTAAAGGGAGAAAATGAAAAATTGTAAAGAATGATAGGACACATAGATATGAACATGTAAAATTATCTCTAAGGAAAACCTCTTTTTGCTTAATGAGGTAATTGTATTATATTTGGAAGAAGGTGTAGGAAAGATGATAGAAACATATAAAAGGGACAAACGCAATAGTTTTTACAATGAAATATACATATCAATTAGAAATAGGTTGAATCCACTATTTCTCAAATCCGAATATACATTTTATTTTGAATCTCGAATCCTGGCAAATTGTTAGAAATTTTAATGATTTACAAATTACACAATATAGGTTTCTGAAAAAACATGTTAAATAAACAAACAGATTAGGCCTAGTTATCAACTTTAATCAACATTGAAGGATTATAATTTATTTTAATAAGAAAATAAAAATACAAACAGATTTTTTAATAAAGACTAAAAGAACATGTTTAACAATTAAACATACATTAGAAATCGTGAACTCAATAATGCCTAAGTATGTATATTATTATTATTTGCTTATGTATGTATTATCTCTCTTCGCATAGAAGACATGAAATAAGATTTTCCACACCTAACTATTTTTATTTCTTTTAAGTTATGATTTTATTCGTGCTTATCTCTTTAGTCCGACAAAATAAAGTTTACGGATTAAGTTGTACTTTTAAAGTAGGCCTAACTAAGTAATTTTTGAATTCAAAATTTTATGCTTTGTTTATGAAGTGAAAGATTTGACCATCAAATCCAGTAAAACACCGAATCCTCGAATCTTGAATGCAAGTTTAAAATAGTGTGCCAAAAAATAGTTTTTTTATCTTTTACAAGTGTTATAAAAGCATTTTAAGACAAAATAATTTTAAAGGGCATTTATTTATTGTTTAAAAAAATGTGCATACATTTGTACACTGTATATTAGGTTATCTTTATGGAACCGAATGTTTAACCGTGTAGAGGCCCAATGTCTACATGATTATAGCTATAATTATTACAATCCTTAAATAAGCATGACATTAATGTAAACAAATATTGTTTTCTTTCAGAGCTGCGCCAACGTGAGTTAGACCGAGAACGTCAAAAGAGAGAATGGGAAATGAAAGAACGTCAGGCAGAGGAACAGAGACTTGCAGATGAGGAGCGCATGCGACGATCCCAGGAAGAGATGTCACTACGCATGCACCACCAAGAAGAGGAACTGCGTAGACGTCAACAAGAGAACACACTCTTCATGCAGGTGAATGATAGTGGAGCTCATTTCTAAAATTAATTTGATTTTAAATAATAGATTAATCTGATTGTGGGCACATACCAAAGCAACATTTTATTGGTATTATAGATAAACTTGACTTCTTCTAAAATGTATATATATTACAAATAGAGGAGTGCAAAGAGCATTTTAACAAATCTAATAAAAATTCTGAACAAATATTGAAGAATACAAACAGAGTTGTTAATTTTAGTACATTTGTGATGGAAATAATTTTTATTGGTTAATCTCTTGAGTAATTGGTGTCTGAAATTTAATTCTTCTAAGAACACCAAAAATAAATAATTTTGTACCTTTCTTAAATATGCTCCATTTTAACACCTTTTAAAGGTTCTCTAGGTTTGAAATACTTTAAACATTCTTTAGATCTAAAACCCCTTCAAATTTTAATTTCCTTAAATATTCTCTAACTTTAAAACCTTATTAAAATATTCCTCTGACTGCCCTTAAATGTTCTCTGGAATTGACACCCAGCACCCTTGTAATCTCATACTCTTTGTTTGGTTTGCTAACAACCAACACGGTGATACAAGCTACTTCTTCCCCAGCTTAATTTCCACACCCCAAAATCTGGTAGAGTTTAGGGTCTCTTCCATCCCTAATTTTAACTCTAGATATTTTTTATCGGCACAGCTTCATAATATCCAATAGGAGCTCATGAATATTTGAAACTAAGTAGAAGTTTTGTTGTTAAACACACCCCTATGTAAAATAATATATTATGAAATTTATTTTTATCTCGTTTTTAACAGAAATTGTTTATTTAAGCTAAGTCTAAATTTAAAGAATTATTTTATAATAATTTTTAGTTTCTTTATAAGTAAATGAACATTGAAAAGAGTATAGAGGGGGCAAGAAGGCATCCTGAAAAATTAATAATCATGTGTTTTGTTTTAATTGTGAGCATTGAGGCCTATAGTTATCTGGTGTGTAAGCCTTAATCCTCTCTTCAATGTTTAATTTAATTAAGCTTTTTGGTGCAATTTTTCCTTTGAATAAGTAAACTGTTAATTTTGGTTTCAGGCTCATCAGTTGAGCAGTTTATTGGATCAGCAGGAGCAAGCCTTGAGATCAAATCCCACTGGTTATGATTCTCCATCTGCTGATCCTGCTATTCGGGACTATGAAACTGTTGCAGGTGTGTAGTTATTAACTAAACTCTTTGCCATTTTGTGACACTTCTTACTCTCATCCAATCTTCTCTCACTTGCACACTTACTGTTATATCCTATTCCCAATTTTATCTTTGTTTCCCTCGCAGTCTTTTTCCTACATATTTCATCTCCGTCACTATCCTTGGGATTCTTTCCTTTTCCATCCTCATTACATGTCTGTACCATATCACCTTTGCTTCCTTTACTATATTATGTAGGCTACTCCAACTCTTGTCATATCCAACCAATTCCTATGTCTTCTACTTTCTTTTTACTTAACTAAATTGTGTTTTATATATTTTGGATTCTAAGAAAGGGGATTCAATTTGTAGAGGTGTGTGGGATTCCTGCGGGGGGAAATATGTCCCATTCTTTACCAGATGTTAGTGGCAGATAAGCTCTACTCTCGAAAAGTTTGGTAATTGTTGATCCATTCCTGAATATCTGAAACAATGAGAAATTAAACGCATTTTTATCATTGCAAAATCCAAGATCAAGAGCTGGAAATTGGATGGTCAGGGCATGAAAGAACTTTACCAATCTAAAATCTGAATACAATTATCAAAAGAAGAGATGGAAGGAGAGGAAGAATGGTATTAATTCAGCTGAGGAACTAGTAAATAGAACTGGCTCGTGTATATAAAAAAAAAGAAAATGCACGGGTGGAATGATTGATAAATAATGCCATAAAATAAACTATTCAAAGAAAAACAAAATTTTCTTATAGAGATGAAAAAACAATTCCACAACTAGAGATTAATTACTGAGAACAATAATTAAAGGTCAAGAATACGATTAAAACTGAAAACGAAAACGGTTGGGAAGACCTCTCAAACAAGATAGAAGAAGGCTCGAAGGGAAATGTGAAACTGCTTTACAGATTAACCAAATAGAAAAGGAAAGCGTGGGAGTAGGTGCTATAGTGCTAGAAAACGGGTATTGTAAGAGAACTTGAAGAAATACTTTGACAAACTACGATGAAGGAAGTACTGATATTGGAGAAGTGGAGAGTTACACAATAGCAGTAGTGGAGGGAAAATCTACTGACATGGAGTAAAGTGCACAATGAGCTCTGTGAAGATATGATAAAAGCCACAGGAATCCATGGACTACAATGGCTATACAGACTGATAAACTCCATATGGAGAACAGAACACGTACCAACTGATTGGACCAAAGAATTTATTGTCCCTCTATTCAAGAAAGGCAGTGAAAGGAATTGCTCAAACTACGAGGAATCACACCTAAATATTTTTGACAAAAAATCATTTATGGCTGGCCGCCTTAGGAAGGTGATTGAACTGTAACTGGAAGAATAACATCCTTTTTTTTTTAAGAGGTCTTTGATCCACAATTGATTTTATCTTTTCCATAAGAATGATTATGGAGAAAAGATGGGAAGCAAATAATATCACTCTCGTCTTCTTTGACATAGAAAAGGCCTATGACAGTGTATTGCACCAGGAGATTTGGGTGTGTCAGTACCACTTATCAGGAAAGTGTAGATGCTATACAAACAGTGATGCCATTGGGTCACTATTAGTCACTTTTCTAAACAAAATTATAAGGTAGGCTTACTCGCCTAAACAGTTTTGAGGATTTTTCAAGAAGGAAGATCATTTAGTTATTCAGAAATACTGAATGTAGTTTAAAATTTAAGAGCTGCATAGCCCACTTGTTAGTTTTTGCTGTCATAATTTAAAGTGAATCTCAATTATGAGGGGTTTTCTTTAAAAAAACAGCCTTCTAATAGTTCTATTCAAAATTCAACCTTCCTCATCCCTAACCATTAAGTGTAATTAGTACATAGACATATAACTCGTACAGGTGGTAAGATGCAGTGTTAAGGGAAAAAAATTTTATTAAATGATCAAAATCTGTATTGTAGTATTTTTATTTTCATAGTTTTGTTTTTAACAGGAGGCAGGTTTTGAGCGGTTAAGTTTTTGTGATGCCAGGAATATTTAACTATATAACTGAACTATACGAAACTATTTTATGTTCCTGAAGATAGGTTGATTGATTGGAAGTTTTTGCAGCTTAAGTACAAACAACATCAACAACAGCTTGTACATACCGTATTGGCCCGAAAATATGCCATAATTTTTTCCAAGAAACAGCTCTCATAAAACTCTGATGCTGCCTATAATCACACTCTTAGATAATACATATTCAATTTTGTACCTATAGGATATGCATGTTGTTAAATCGATATATATTGACACCAATATTTAAAAATAAATTAACTTTGATAGTTGGCAAAATTACTTAAAAATAGATGAACCATGACAGTTGGCAAAGTTATTTAAATATATATGAAGAATTACTATCGTATTTGTGTACAATATTTGAGCCATAATGGCTGCCAAAATAAAATTAGTTTCTTCAGCACAGTTTATCGACAATATATCCTTTTGGTAAAGTGAGCTTAAATATTTCTAGTGAGATTTGGTTTCAGTATGTTGGTCAACATTTATTCTAATGTGAGAACAATTTAGTGCATATATTAAATTCCGAAGTGCAACATGGCAGATCATGTCGAGAAAAAAGCGTGTTTTAGCCAGGGAATTAGACAAAGCTATGATGCCAATTTTAAATTAGCAGTGATAAACTACGCAGAAACTACTAGTAATAGGGAAGCGGGTAGAAAAAACGAAATTGATGAGAAAAACATGTATCTGGATTTTAGAGAAAAAAAACTTATGAATTCCATCTCAACTTGAAAAGCCTTTCGAGGACCCAAGCATGGCTGTAATCCTGAAATATATGCGCGTGTTCTTTCTTTTGTAAAGGAAAAGAGATGTGATGGATATTCAATAAGTCATGACGTAATCAGATTAAAGGCACAAGAAATTCCAAGAGAGCTACAAGTGCCACATAAGGAATTCAAGGCAAGCCTTGGGTGGTGCTGAAGATTTATGCGCAGAAGTGATGTCACTAAGACGAATAACTTCTCTAGCGCAAAAGTTGCCCACTGACTACGCAGAGAAGTTGGTGAAATATCAACGGTATGCAATTGGTCTCTGTAGACAAAATGACTATCTTCTTAGTCAAATTGGAAACACCCGTGTATTTCGACATGCCACGTAATACTTGCGTTGATGAAAAAGGATCCAAATCCATTGTTGTAAAGACCACTGGCAATGAAAAATTGTGCATTACAGCTTTGTTAGCTGTAACTGCTGATGTTAGGAAGCTACCCCCATATGTAATTTTAAGAAGTAAAACCCTGCCCTGTGGAATCATTGTCAGGTGTCAAGAGAAGGGGTGGATGACAGCAGAATTAATGTGCGATTGGCTAGCAGTGGTGTGGGATAGAAGGCATAGAAGTATTTTATGTGAACAGCATTTCAAAGAGCTACGGTGCCAGTTTTACTCTGTACTTGGACTAGAGAATAGTAGCAAATGTGAGAAGGGGTTGATCTTTGTTCATGAGTAATAAAAACTAATAAAATAAAATTGTTTCCTCCAATAAATAATTTATTTTGAAATTGAAAATCGCTCGAATTCGCCCTTTCTTGAATCCAATTCTTGATTTTACATACAAATCCTGGAAACAAATGTACATCTTTTAAAATATAATAAATGTAAGAGCTTAACTCATATTTGAACAAATTAATGCTTTTGCACTTGGTATATTTTCACTATTCCAGTGAAATGCTGGGCCAATTCTTGCATATCTACCCGTGTTTTTAAATTCCTACCATAAAAAACTATTCAACATATATACAAAATAATCACACTTATGCTCTTTAAACATGTTGGAATTAAAATAGTCATCTATCACTATATAATGGATAGATTGTAAAAAAAATATTTAAAGGCGAAAAAATAAGAACTTTTGTTGATATCACGGTGCTCTCTGTTGAAAATAGAACTAAAGCTTATTATTTAGGATTAGGGCCTATGATGCCATCTAGTAACATTTATTATACTGACAGGCAAGATTTAGCTGGCACCGGCGGATTGGCTGCGATAGTGTTTTAGCCATTACTTGAGCACGCTGATCCATAGTTTAAGGGTAAAATATTAAAAGTTTATGTTAGAATATCAAGTCACAATCAGTTAAGTGGTAAATTAATTGTCAAACATCTTGTTGGATAAATCGCCGATGATGATTATTAAATAGGCCTTCTAGGTAAATATTTATTTAAAACTTTATATAAAAATATGATTCATAAGATTTATTTGTTTATTTCAGGAGCTGCAGCTGGCACAATTCCACCGGTAATGTACCACAATTTTATTATATCATACATTTGTTTAAATCCCTGTGATAATCTTACTCTCGAATCCTTTTATATAGTTTTATGTTTTCATATTTATAAAAGGAAAATCTTTACTAGTAAGTTATTTCATTGACGTTGATATAACGGGGAACATGAAAAAAAACTGCATTTAAGTTCATGAGGAGTCTCGCGTATGCCACAGTCAAAATATGAATGTCATCTATGAACATGACAGTATCTTAAGAGTGTGATAGTTACTTTCCGAGGAATTGAGGCGGCGATGAAATTGTTTTCAACTTTTTGGCTGGGATTCGTCTTGTAAAGAATAGGTTGAGCCAGCGGCTAAATGTTAGGATTTTTTTTACAATTCAAAATAATCCCAAGTTTTTAAAGTCTTTTTGTTTCAAGGGGGAAAAAACTATTTAATTTGTTCTGGGGTAGAAATTATTTTGGAACGGTTTTATATACATTTAGGATGGTGACTCTTATTTAGTAGAATATAATTTCATAAAATCCTCCTAATTGATTAATATTTGTTACTTGTTATTGCACCAATTGATACGTGTACACTGGAATCAAACCCAAAACCCTATGTTTTTCAAAAACCAAAACCCTTTACTTAGTGTGCCCAATAGTCATTGTAGTCTCCACTTTCTACTCCTGAGTTTTCCAGGAATGTTCCTATGCTCGGGTATCATTTTTCACTCATAGCTTAAGGCAGAGTAATTTGGCTTCAAGTAGATATGTGTGCAATTATTATAAACATATTCATTCTCTTGCACAACTATCTTGTAGGCCCGACAGCCATTGTTCTACTCCTATACTCCTATCTGTCGAAGATATTTCCTACTCAGCTATTTTCTCATTTATTACTTTATTCGTGGTCATAGTATATCATTGTACTGGTAGCTTCATCTCAATATGAAGTATTCGAAATGGCAAAAAGTACATTGCTTTATTGATAGATAGCACTGCATAATTAATTGCAATATAGTGTTGATTCTCACCCGCCGGGCAAACAAAGACATTGTTTGATGCCCGCACCAGGGAAAGGTTTAAGAACATATTCTGGGCAGTTCTAAAATGCCTATATCCATTGGGGCCCTGTTTTCATCAGGAAGAACATGTGGACTGTGACGATGTTGAAAAGAAGACCTAAAGATGAACAGCCGTGAGCATATCATTGTCCTATACCATTCAGTGTTCATATTTTCGGGTTCTTTGTAGTTAAAGTGACTGATCTTTTAGTTACAGCAGAGTCTCAGAAACTCGACATGTGCATGTGCACACAGTAGTTAGCATCAATCATCACAATCCAAGGTCATTCATCTGTATAACTTCTGTTTGTGTAACTCAAATGGAAGTCATGCTTTGTTAGTTTTCCAATTCAGTAACATGTTATTCGAATCAATACAATATTATATGTACAGTACTGTACATCATTTCTGTATATTACACATGTGATACACCATTATATTGTACTGTACATATTATATAACTGTTATTTTACCATACAATACTGTATTGTGATTCATCCTTGTTTAATATACATAGTAAACATGCATCTTATGCAAGTTCATTGGTAAAACTTGACCCCATCTCAGTCTATATTAGGTCGCGTTTCTGAGACTCTACTATACTATCATTTACAATCAGTGCTGTTCATATGTTTAGCTACTTTGTAGATAAAGTGACTGATCTTTTAATTATAATCATTTAAGTTTGCTATTCAATTCCATTATCTAAACATTCCAAGTGACAGGCTCTGCAGACATTTTATTCACCTAATATCAAAAAGATAGGCTAATATTCTTCTTGAAAACAAAATTAAATGGGAAATAAATATAAAGTATTCATTATTTAAATGTTTTCAGAGAACTACAAAAAATATGCTGCTTTTTCATCTTTGAATTGGTGTCTATTTATGTTGAAAATTTTACTAAAACATCTAAAAACCAAACAAGTTTATGTGTGTATTCATTGAACTTTATAGTAACAAAAAGTAAAGTAAGTTAAACATTGTGTTTTGCAAATGCACAGTTTTGATTTTAAAACTAATTTTCCATCAATGAAAAAGATTACAAATAAATAGACGTAAACATATTTAAGACCTAAAAAAAGCAACAACGTGTAATTGATAGAAAACCAACATGGAAAAATGTTTGGATTTTTTGTTTCTATATAGGTCTATCTAACCAAACCAATTTTTCCGTTTTGACTTTTTCTGGTGATGGGGAACATTGTTACTCTTTATACATGCCTGGATATGAAATCTTCTTAGTGCGGGGGGTTTAAGGGGAAAGGGGGTGTAAGGAATAGGAAAACAGAGTGTAGTGTGAATTCAACTAACCATGGGAGGCTGTAGAGAAAGTAATACTATTCATCTCCTTTTAGAGCTGGTAAACACACTCAGCTTGGTATAAAGGCAAACAGAATAAATACTGCTTAAAATTCTTTATCTTGTTAGAAGGGAAATGATTTGAGCTACTGTCAAGGTTAGGATTAAGTGAACAGCTTCATTCCAGATGAGCAGGTAAATGATTTGGCAGCTTATAGCCTAAACTTCACAACGATGAATGGATTTTAAAACTGCACTTTAATTGTCAGACAAAGTTATTTCAATACATAAGATATAAATCCTTTTCATTTTATTAGATTTGGCCATATATATATATATATGTGTATGGTCTTTATTTATTTAGCCATATCTTAAAACTATTTATGAAATTCTCTAATGGAAAAAAATCTTTCAAACCCCCACAAAATTTAATAAAACCTATAAATTCAAGTGGCCTTTAGTATCTATTATTGTTCAATCATTGCCATTCTGAGGCATTATGTACATTACTAATCAATAATCAGATGGGGAAAAATCTGAAATACCATGGTTACATTTTAAATTGTGATAACATCAATTATTAAAATAAAAGCAAAATATTAAATCAACTGTGCAGTAAAACATAGTACAAGTTATTTCAGAGCATAAAACTATGTGTAACCACTATATATATCCACGCATTAAACAGCTTATAAAAACAATTCTATAAGTAATTCATGAGCTAAGTTTACCTGGATGACAGCTCGAAATGCTACTAGAAGTAATCTCTAATATATTACAAGGCCAACAGCTGACATCTATCACTGGATGACTGTAATGAAAACAGATGGTAATATATTAATGTGATAGTTAACCACAGTAATTTAGGCCAATATTATTTATATGTTTATTTGAGGTCGGACACAGTTTATTTATAGTTTCATTCCACTTAAAAAAATATTCACACCACTTTCACAAAAACTTCTAAAGAACATAGCTTCAAGATTGCGACTGACGAGCCTAACCCATACGATTGAACATAAAGGTAAACAAGTTTTTTTACAATAATGCAGACACGCAGTTGATGAAAATATTTTATTCAGTTAAATATTTCAAAATATGATAAAATAATCATAAAATCATTTACTGTACGTAAAAAAAATTACAAGATTTTTTTTTCCCCAAGTAAATATGATGCCTGTATTAAAAGATATTAATGTGTGCACTATATTAAACATAATCCATAACGTTCCAAAACTAAAAATAAGTACTTTTAATTATGTTTAAAATATTGTTTCGAGGTGGATAAAAATAAATTATTTAAAAAAGTGAAATAGTATGAGAAAACTTAAGTTTATGTTATTTTTAATGTAATATATAACAAGTAATTAAAGATCTTTATATTTATAACAAAACTGTGATCTTTTACAAGTGTTAGCAACCCAAAACCTAAACATGATTTTCGAAGTGTCATCCAGGTAAAAACCTTTCGTGAACGAAATATAACTTCTATTTGGCTTAGAGAATATTTTTTATTTTCGGCTCAAGTTCGTTTCAAGTATAAATGTGGACTTTTGACACCCATATTATAAACAAAGATAAAGATTATTACACTTGAAGCTTTCCCCAGGAAAGGTAAAGTTTTTGGCAGAAATTAATGATTTGTAGAGCTGGAAGAATCTTTATACATCAAGTGGTAGTGATTTAAAAGGACACCATATTTGTAAACTGCTTAAGGGAAGAAACTGTAAGAGATGATAAATAGTGTGTTAACAGCGACATAATCTATAATTTTATTTTGTTACAAACTCTGGTTCTCAGAGAAAATATTCTGCTGGCCTTAACATTAATTTATTAATATGAGATTGAATGTCAAGATTATCGATTACTAATGAGGCATTTGACTGGATTAAAGGGTTTCTTGATCACTTTAGCAAGGAAAATAATTCAACAAAAAGTGATTAAAAGATATATTGATATAAATAATATGTGATGGACAAATAGAAACATTTTATAAATTTACAAACTTAGGTAGTCCGAGGCAAAGAAAATCATTTGGATAACTACAGCTCTCCTGCCTGCTTAAATAATCATTCAGGAGAGAACTGCTGTTGTTTGAATGAGCTTCTTAGTCTCTCTCATCACTTATTCACCAATGGCTTAAAAACAATGTGAATCGAGGAGTTATTGTGGTGGTAAACAATAGACTTATAATAAAAGGCTGTGTTAATTTGATAGATTGTGCTCTTTCTCTATTTTTTCCTCTGGTTGAATAACCTTGTTTAGCTCCTAGTGTAGATCGACTCCATGTTTATCATGTGAATATTGCAACTTTATTAGTGGAAAGTTTTAGTATTATTATACTTCTTATAACATGTTTTCTTTCCTAAGTCTGCCCTATAACCCAAATTTATAATCTCGACTACACTTGTTACCACCCATATTTCTCACCAAAAAGTTTATATATTTCTTGTAAAAAGGATGAATTACGATCAAAAACTATTACAGACTACACTTGTTACTCATTAAATGTCTAACCAATAAGTTTCTGTTTTTTTAGGATGATAGCTCACATCTGCACGAGCATGTAGATTCAGATAATTGTCGTTCCTATTAGTTTTATAGCATGATTTGTACATATGCTGTTAAACTCACATTAAATGGGATTTAATGGTTGGAAACCTGATTTAAGAAATAACGACAAGCATTGTGGTTACAGAAGGGAAAGATTGGTAAATTCAGGGAATTCTTTGATATAAGGGAAAACAGGTGAATTTAACCAATAGTAAGGAAAAGTTTAGTATTAAAATACTTGACCCTAACAATTAAAAAAATGTGAGATTCTGTTTCTCAATGTTAACAAACTGCATTGCCTAAATATGAGAATCTTAACATGATAGTTGTGTAGTGTTTGTTTCATAACACATTTACACAATATCACAAATAATACCTACTTAAAACATTAAATACTATAAAAATAACTCGAATGTTGCTTTTTGGAAGCTTAGGATCTTGCGAAAATGTGCTTGATGTAATAACGAAAAAATCCTATTCACCAAGAAAATGTGTAAAAAGGTTACCTCTTAAATTTTTTTTTAGATGTCATGGAATTTTGCAAGAAAGTTTTGTAGCCACCCTTTCAAGGCAACATTATAATGTATATAAGGGATTTTAACAAAAGATTTTAAATATTTATTATATATTGCTGTGTTACAAAAATAAATCAGATCACTCATGATTTTAATAATTAAAACTTGATAATTTTATATGAAAATTATCTAACATTAATAAGAATGGGATGTGAGTGGGAAGAAATTTCGTGATTTTGTTTTTTCCCTGGTTTACATATTGTTGACAACTACTGAAACGTGATGCCAAGGATGCTTGCGCTGAATTTTTTTAATAACGTGGTAATCCGCTATTATAAAGAATGATTCCAATTTTTAAATTAAAATGTTTTGCAATAATATACAAAGGCAACGGGTGACGATTGCCATTTTTAAGTGAGTAACTTGATATCACCTCATGGAAGGTGTTGTTACATTGCTACACACACGGACACTTCAAATTATGCACGTAGCTACTACAAAACTTATTATTTCTAACTGTTGCACGTATCTTTAGTTTGAAGCCCAACTCATACATGTCCTGCTTTGCAAAACATTGTATGGCTATTATATTTCTATGATAACTAATGCATTTAAAATATTTTATAAGAGCGTCTTATATAGTAACTATCCATCTGAATTTCAGAACATTACTACCCACATAAAGTTAACCTTTTCATCCTTATTTCAAACTTCATTAAAAAAATGTTGTGTTTTATGGTTTAATAAAGGCATTTGTTCAACTTGAAGCTATCTACATACCAAAGTGGAAGTAGAGCATTTTTAAAAATTTATATTAGGTTGCAACACTAGGTAAAGTGTGTCACATATATCTGCAAAGTAAGCTATGGTTTTTGGTTAAAGTGGTTAATATTACTACGAATAAAATACAACAGCACACTTTCAAATGTATTGCCAACATTATTTATACTGAAGTTATTTACACGAGTAAAATTAGTTTTATCTTCTAAATATATCAAACTAAAGCTTGTAACAACTATTATAGGCTAAGTGCTTTTTGTAGGTTCAACAGGCTGTATTGGCTGAAAATAGTCCACGCCTTTTTCCTAAAACACCCTTTATAAAACCCTAGTGAGGCCTTTCGATAATACATAACAAATGTTGTAGCTTGGATGACTGCATGTAATTATATTGAAATAGTGTGTATATGTATCACCACAGCAGGTGGTATTACCTCTTAATATTGACAATCTGATGATTAAACTATAGCTAAATGTTGAGCTAAAATAGGTGAAGAAATGAAATAGTCACACCTATTATAGCTATTTCTACTTTTCACACTATCTTTTAGAGACTTTATTCTAAGGTAAATTTCCATTTCTTCAAGATTCTAGATTTATGGCAGGGAAGATCTCAGTGCATACAAACAAACTGCCAATTGGTGTTTGTTAACTGTGTCCATGCATTTTACTATCCTTATCGTTTACAGAGCCTGACTATCTATTATCCCATTGTTTGCCAAATATGCAATTAAATTTATTTTGTTAGTTTTGTAACAAATAAAAACGGTTTGTTTTGATATCATTAGAAATATTAATGAAATCGCTCAGTCTTGGACTTCTCTCGTTAATTTGCACCCTAATTATTATGGAACTGATGCTGATAATTACATAGGAACTATGGTAAAGTTAACAAATCTTCACGGAAATGATTAATCGTGATGTAATTCGTCTCTAATATGTTTGATTAGTAACTAACTATAGTTGGCTGAAAAGACGAAAACTCAGGAAAATTAAAACTGACTTCTTACCTATGGAAGTAGTTTCCTTTAATAATAAAAAAAAGGCCCTCGAATAACTTCAGAATTTGGTTGTAAAGTATGACTAAGGCATTTGATAGGTCATGTCTTTAGGCGCTTTATTGTGGATTTGAAAGTTGAATTCTCAATACCCTATTCTGGATATTGGTTATAGTTAACAAAGCTTAAAATCATATTTTTAATGCATCTGTCAACTTAGTTTAAATTAGATTTTTGGGTCATGTAAAACATATTCTTCTGAAAATTTCTTTCTAGTGCATTTTTTTAATCAAGATTTGAAAAACAAATCCTACATCTGCTTTAAATATAATCATAGTTATTGAGTTGAAATAAAAGCTAAGAGTAATTTTTATCAACACAACTAGAAAATTGGTTTACTTGTTTTCTGAGTTGATTTGCTATCATTTGACGGTTATCTGGATCACACGTGGGGGGGAGGGGGGTTTCCCTTATAAATAAATATGCATATCATCTTATTCTTACTAGTTCTTTTAAACACTGAATTGTGTACAAACAATATTTGTTGTTTTTCATTTGTTGAATTATCTGATTTAGTAGCACAATATCTCAGGCCTGGGTGAGGCTTGTATTTCTGAGCTGAGCCACACTTTTAAAATGGAGTCCTCTCATTCTTTGCCTAAAATAAATACGTGTCCTCGTCACATTTGAAGAAATATGAACGTACCAGGCAGTTGATAAAACATTACTACAAAATGTTTAGATGCACTGTTTCAATTAAATTATTTTCTTAGCATTGTACAAAATAACCAAAATATTGTAGAGTATTTTTAAAACTTTTCAGTATCACACTGCCAGGATAGTTTCGAATGATCATCCTATAACAACTTCAGCTAGTTAGGAAGGGTTGCTTTACCAGTTGCATCCCAGTTCACAGAGTTTTGGAACTGTCCCCATATTTTTGATACCAGAGTACCTTGTCCATCCACTACTCAACTGTTTCCAACCTGCGGCCAGGTCAGTTTAGTAAAATGCCTCCATCTTCCTCTATCCGTCCACTATTCTTCTTCCTTTGATTTTAGTATTGCTTCTTTTACTATCCCATGTACTCCAACATAATAACTACCTGTCTATAGCAGATGGGGAAACTTTGTTTGCGAGGGCCGCTTGTTGTCTTCCCCCCCCCCTTTTTTTT
>CABEEJ010001808.1:16576-102650 GCA_901482245.1 Timema douglasi | reverse complement strand
GGGGGTGGAGTCATAACCAATTGTATTTTTCCATCCCCACTTTGATCTGCTACTTGACGGCTCCAACCAGTAAAACTCTAAACCCCCTTGGTTTCTGATGTGTTTGAATTTCTGCCTGCCTATTCTAGCACCTTAAAAAACAGTGATGGTACTACAACATTCAACAAACATTCCCCACCCTTAACCCATGTGCGTAATTAGTACATATGGGTGGCTTAGGGGCAAGGTGCCAGACTTCTGTGCTGGGGGTTCGGGGTTCAATTCCTGGCCCCGGTACAGATTTATCTGATTGCCAGACCCTTTTTTCACCTCAGACAAGACATATTAATCACAACTTGTGAATGTGTGGAATGCCAGGCCTCCACCGTGGCTCGGATTCCACGTTAAACTGTAGGTTCTCCATATCATCTCACAACCACCCTACCATCACACATTAGCGTAAGTACGTACAACCTGAACTGGTAGTATGACGTGGTTATAGTAATAATAAAGTACACATGCATATAACCTGAACAGGTAGTAAGAAGCAGTGCAACAAAAATAAAAACATAACTAATTCTTTGACACTAATACTTTAACATCCAATAATGTTTACAGCCTATGTCTGGACCAGTTTTTTATTCAAGCTATATTATTTTTCACTACCGGCTTTCTAGGCCTTGATTTGACATTCATTATCATGATCCTTTTCCAGCCTGTGGCCGGATCTGTTCCTCAAAAACTTCATTAACATGGACTCCATTTTCCTTGTTTCTATTTTATCCAAAGTCGAAGTTTCCGCTACATACGTTACAATGGGTATGAAGTATGCTCTATACAACACTTCCTTACACTTAAGGGGCACTTCTCTTTACCAAAGTAGGTCTCTTACACACGGCGAAAACCTCTCCCTGCTGCCCTCATCTCACTATATCTTCTTTGCTTCCTTCAAATCTACTCCATCTAGTTCTATCACCTTTCTTGACCTTTTTCTCTGCCTTGTCATCACCATCACTTCACTTTTCTCTATAGTAAATTTCATTCCTGCAGCTGTTCTTGTACTTCTTTTTCTTTTCCCCCCATACCATCAAGTCATCTTCAAATATCATTGCTTTCATTTTCTCCTCACCCTGTTTCTCTGCCACTCTATTCATTTTCATATCCATCACTAATACAAATATTAATTGTGAGAGGACACTTCCCTGCTTGACTTCACTTTTTAATTGGAACCACTCTTTCCAACCTCTCCTAGCCACTGATCTTTTTACTCCAGCCTCCTCAATACTTTCTTTCTATCTAGACTATCATAATCTTTTCATTATCCATAAATGCCATTACCAAATAGATACCTTTCCAAACAAATATCTCTTGTCCATCAACTGTTTAATTCCAAATATTACAGCTATCGTTGACCTCTTTTCTCTGAACCCTTGTTGCTCTTCTCTCCATCTCCCCTTCACGTTTTTCCTCATTCTTTTTTCCAGAATATTTTTGTGCATTCTTGCACATTGACACGTCAGCCTACATAATTTCACACTGTTTCTCTTCTCTGCTACTTTCTGCTCCCTCCACACTGCTCTTACTACTCCATACCACCTCTGTAGACCCATTTCTCCTGTTGCCATTATCATTTTCACCTTGGGTGCATCCACTCTAATAAATTTAAATGTATTTTCAAAAATTGGTAAACCGTTTTTTAATATTCCATTTAAAAACTGTTTTGAAACAATAACCTCTTTGTTACAAATAGTGTTAACATCCTGGCCCACAATTAGCTTTAAAAAAGTCAATTTTTTTAATGGGAAGGTCCTAGGTATTATACAAAAAATCATATTTTAAATGGCAATATATTGACAGGTTTTTTTCCTCCAAATTAAATAACTTAGTCAATGTGTGTCCAAAATCTTAAAAGATCAAATAAAACATTTTATTAAAATTCATAGAAACTCACTGTATTAAATCCTGATTATTAGAACAGGGTGTCCAGCGACCTGGAAAACCTGGAAAACAGGGAAATTGCTTGGTCAGGGAAAAGTCATGGAAAAGTCAGGGAATTTTATTAAATTTCTGGAAATTTTACATTTTGTCTATAAAAAACCTCATATTTTGATTCACAATAGTCAAAATAAAACTTTTCTTCCAGTTAATACCTGCCTGGAATCACTTTAACACCATTGTCCATGTTGAGCAGACTAATATCACTTATCAAGGTCAACAAGTGAGTTTTGTGTCTTTCCACCCTTCTGCCACGTGTCTTTAGCAAAATTTGAGTCATGATTATTCACATGCGCAAAATTTGACAAGGCCTACATTTTAAGTAGAAGGAACTAAGAATGACTCTGTCCCACAACTATCTTAAATCGTTCTTGCTTGAGGCAATCTTTTAATGACTCAATACAATTTTACTGAAGTCTTTTTTAACTTGAAATAGTCCATTTTCCCGGAGGCAGAAATTGTTTAATCCTTTTGTTGAGGGACACAACTTCAGAATGTGTATGTATCTAGAAAAAAAACACCCTATTTAATCTGTGATCTTAAAAAATTATGTTCGTAATATACGTAATATCGATAATTAGTGGTCTGGGAAAAAGTAAATTGGATCTGGAAAACCTGGAAAAGTCAGGGAATTTAAAAATACAGTTTGGCTGGACACCCTGTAGAAGATTAATTATTTCACTTCTACCCACTTAGGTGGCTGCAGAGTCAACACACTACTATTACAGTAGGTTAGACTGCCGATAATGGGGAGATCAATGTTTGAATTTTGGTTGGGTGTACTGAGGGTGGTTTTTCCACTCTTCCTCCATGCAAATGCGGGTACGTCTTATTAATATAACCTTACTAATATTTGAAACCATTAGAGTAATTAGTACTTAGGCGTATAATCCTAATGAGTAGTAAGTTGCAGTGCCAAAAATAATTATTTTACTAAACACATTGATGGTTACATGATCTTAATGTGTTCCTTTTGTGTTAAACTGGATTCCTGCTGACGAGTTAGCGGTTAGAATCTTGATTGGATTTACTGTGCACAGCGTTTTCTAAATATTTTTCTACTCCAGCCACCACAAATGTGGTAACATTTCCTCTAAAACTTTGCCCCACATCCTTATTTTACTGGCATAATTATTCAATCATTTGTAAAAACAAAAATCTAACACAGGTAATTAGGTGCAACCGGGGGGCAGGGGATCCAACACAACTCTAATATTTAAATAACTGTCAAATATTATATAATTTTAGATTTGGCGATCTTATGTTGGGAAATCACCTCAATTTGTATTGGTGCACTATTTTCACATTATAATACCTTTGCTTGAAAGTAAGTTAGCTCTCTGTTTTAAATGCTATTTCTCTTTGTCACTTTGAATAAACAAGCTAGAGATATTTTATGATAAGAAAAAAATTTAAAAAATTAAAGAATCCAATTACTTTTCAGCCTCAAATATTGATAAATCATATACAGTTATTGAATAATTTATAAGCATTTTGTTGGCAAAAAACATAACATTTCAAACAATATTCCACACATGAATACGAATGCTACTTTTGAAAATCACCCATTTTTATTTTAGGTCTTATCGACACTTGATTCAAAAGGAAATTATTTTCCTCACAAATAATAGTTTTAAAAATTGACATGAAGAATTTAACTAGCCAAACTGTGTGAAATTACTTGTATTTATATTTGGCTTTAACTAGCACTTAACTGTCTACATTAAGAATCTAACCCAAACGGTTAGTAAGGCGCAATACTAAAAAAAACTGTCTACATTTATTTTCGGGAAAAACGGAAGGGATTTGTGTGTACTTTTATAAATCTTGTATTTAAATAACTTGTTCAAACATTATGTGATATTGAAAGGTTTGTCAATCTCTTGGTCTATAATTTAAAGAGAATTAAGAATTGAACTAATCGAGGTGTCATTTCGTACTTGACTGGAATATTTTGTAGGTTACCAGTGGAGCTGATTGTCACTTATGTTTCACTGAGAACTGTTAAAAAGACTCTAACAATGTCTTTTCCCATTTTTTTCTATGTTATTATGATGCTGCTGGACCCCGACATGAACTAATGTGCTCCGCCATTGCTATTCTGTGAATGTGCATAAACTCTATTTGGCATTGGTCGAAACATTAGGATCCCAAGGCATTTCTGGATCAGTACGATCGCAACGCAGGGCGTTACGACGCGGCCCGTGGTGACATGAGGGAAGACCTGGGCCAGACAGGGAACGGTCCTCGCGGAAATGTAGGATCGAACCCCCGTGGACGTTGGGGGCAGGCAGATCGCCGTGCTGATGATTACCCTTCCAAGAGAAGGCGTTACTAGGCAATATTCCAGTACCATGTATTCTCTTCTCATCAGTGACCAAGCCCTATGGCGGGCATTTACGTGTTTCTCCAATTGTATGTCTACGTATCAGCTGGGCGGCTTAGAAATTTAGATCTAAGTTGCCCATCATTTGAGCCATCTAGAAATATTAAGGAAAAAATAAGCAAGAAGCAAACATCTTTGGACCTAATTTTATTTACTTTTACCTTTTTTTTTAGGATATGATGTAGATTAGTGTAATTATCGACAATTCTGGCTTGAAGGAAATATTCTTATTGCATCTATTGAAATTGCTTCAATAATAATTGTTGATTAAACCAATTATTAGGTTTAACTTATATTTTATGTTGACGGGTATTGTGAAGTAATGCTGTCAGTATTGTCAATTTTTTTTGTATCCAGTTTATTTTGCATTTTCGTTATACATGTGTATGTGTTACTAGTAAAAAAAATAAACAATAAAAACAAATTTTGTATTTCATTAGAGATTAAAATACTGGTGATTAAAGCATCCTAGTTACAAATTTATAAAATATATGCTAAGGGTTATTCTATTGGGTTCTTAACTCTGATAGTTTATTTAAACAGTAGACGATAACATTATTGTTGAGTTTACTACAAAATTCAAATTTAACTTAAAAAAACATGTTGGTATATAATCCACCCTATTGTTAATATCCACTCACTACACGTTTAAATAATATCCTTGGGAGGAATTTTTGCTTTTAGCTTCAAATTTTAGGTTTTTTCCCTCTCACTTTTTTTACTAGTCTGTAATTGAATATTGCTTATCTGTCAGGGTTGCCACACGCCTGGAAAACTTCGAAAACACAAAACATTTTTTGCCAATGAAATAAAAATGGGAACAGAACAAGTGGGGCAGGCAGAGTTGGATATTTTTTTAAATTTGGAACATTAAACTGCAAGCTTGATATAGTAGAGCTTTAAATAGAGGAAGAATTAAATTCAAGAAGTAAATGCACCTATTCAGACACGTCTTATCTCCGCACTCAACTCCTTTCTCTCCTCTCTCGCCCCATCCCTCCTTGAAACATTTGGTTGCTTAGCAAATTCATAAATCACTGCCAACGTTAAACCATCCTGTTCTAACCACTAATGCATGACTTCACAGTAGCCTTTTTTTTTAATGAAAATTCATTTTATCAAAAGCTGGAAAACACAGGAAATTTTGTATTAAAATAGTGGCAACCCTGTGTGAGTGGCAGAATAATTTTTCATACTTAAAAGGATTATTTTATCAAGTTAGATTGGTAGACATGTGATGTAAAAGTGAATGTTAGAATTATATATGCGCACACAAATGTTTAAAAAAATAACGGCTGGTTTTAATCCCATGTGTTAAATCATATAAAATTCCTTCGCAGACTACCAATTAAATAATAGTTTTCTCCTAAACCTTTTTTAAAGTATAACTTTGGTTTTTGAAAGTTTTTTTTAAATATACTAGTTTGATTGATGTTTGTAAAACAATATATGAAAGGGGTAAAGTAATCAATGATATTCTCTTGTTGAATCAAATTACTATAATTATGTTATCTATTAATTCAGTGGGGTTCAAATTTTGGATCAAAAATTTTATGTATAATCTTACTCCTAAAATTCATACACACTAGATATAATCTAAATTAACCAAAATAAACAATTTTAACCAACTTGCCAAACATTAATGGCCATAATTAAACCATAATTTGACCATACTCAACCTTTGTGACTGATGATTTTCTTTCTTTCTTACTGCACTAGCTATTCTTGTTTTCTACATTCCTTTGTCGGTAATCCTTCTGTTGGGATCCTTCAATAATAAATACTTGAAAAGAACTACCTCGCCTTAGACTAAAACTTGATTTGCACATTTGCCAAAAATTAGACCGCAAACATATAGAATGTTAACTGAAACACAACAGACTGGGGTTGCTCAATAGAAAGCTGCTAGTCCCCGGGTGACTGGTTTACAAGGCTGTTTATTCCAAAGCAACGCCAGTTTATTATTAGTTTTCATTAAGTTATCAAAGGATTGCGCTGTTGTAGCATACATTGTGAGGAAAAAGTTCACCCCTACAATAATATGAATGTGAACCTTAGTCATTTGTGTTCTGTAAAAGATTTGGTTGGAATATTATTCGAACAAATTATCTAATGAGTAATAGTAGTGTTGACTTTACTCGCTGAAAATAAAACAGTCTATTTACCTGCATTTAATGTGAGCGAAACCACGTATATACTCCAGTGTTTGGATAAAATTATATTTGTACGCGCCTGTTAATTTAAATTCTGCTGTCAAGCTTTTTCAGTTGAATTCTTGTTGGAGTACCCTTTGCACTTGTGATCATACAAACACAGGTAGTTTTCAATAAATTGTGTGAACTTGATATCTTCTTGTTGGTCTGACGCCATAATTGGACAATATTAGCTCTATCAAAACAAAATACCATTGGCAATTGAGGAAACTGGGTGACGAGCTTACACCATGTCGTGATTGGAGCAACTCTAATTGCTGCGTCACTCGTCAGTAGCATTGCTATCACTTTCGAGTTGACCCATAATAAACATAAATATTAAACTCTGTGTGCTCTGTAAGAGCAACTCCAGTCGCCGTTGGGTTTCTTTTACCAGTTGCGCTCTGCTCTCTATGTGCACATTCTTAGACCAAAACTTGCTTGAGTATCACAGCAATTCACATGCCAGCAGAAATGTATGTTTACCCATGAATCCTTGCAACACAAACTTAAAACATTTGATTATTGTAACAAAAGATGTTTTTAACTATTTAGTTGTGTATAATAATGATCACATAACGGGTTATTTCAAATCATTTCACATGAGAAGACACTCCTGTCTGCTTGTATCTCACTTTGAAGGTATATGAGCATCTTGAGTTAGTTGGATTAGGTGCACACACATTTATTGTGTGTATTGGTTTTTCCATGTAGATGTTATGGAGAAGTGCAGACATCACTAAATCTGCTAATGCAGTTTGCGCTGATTTCTTGTGAATTGGGCGGGGGGTTAACGTTTAAGCATATTTTTGACCATTTTGGATCTTCTTACTCCCTTTGTAAGTATAAAAATAAACACCTCACTCCATACACACACACACACACACTTGCTTACATTATGTTTCTAGATTTTTTTAAATTGGTAAACAATACTAACCATTATTTGTTAATGCAATTTATAAATTGCTGGTAGCTATTAATGTAGAGGTGTAAATTAATGTTTCAAAATAGTTCACAATAAACACTTGTGAAGTCATTTTAAATGTATTGTATTAAACAATTAAAATTATTGAAAAAATTAAAAACTCAATTGAAATTATAAAATTAATCCGATGAGCAAGGCTGTTGAATCAACGTCCTTAACACTTAAATGATTGTGTACATTTGGGGTCACTGCCCCATTCAGCAAAACTAATCAAAGCTTAAACACTCCCGCTCTGAGGTTCTTATGCAATACTTTAGCAACCCCTAGGCACTTGTGACCACATTACAGTTTTGTTTTTGGTTTATGACAAACCTAACATCACTTTTACCTGAAAATAAATATTTTAATTTCTTTTTCAACATACCTGTAGAATTATAGTTAACACTTTCCTGACATTGTAGTAACTGTAGTATTGTCAACAGAAGATCTTAGTAATAAATTATTGTACATTGACAAAAAAAAAGTATTTCATCAAAACTTCAATAGTCATATTGCTCATAGGATTATTTTTTATTTTTTTTACTACAGCAGAAATGTCAACACTACATACTCTCCTGTTCTTTTTCATATCATAAATTTTGATCATGGATATGCCTTCATTTTCTACGGTTTCTTAAAATGTCATAAATGTAATTTGAGACCATCTCAAAATAATTAACCCTTTTGAGTGCCAAGAGGAATGACCAAAAAAATGTGCTAAAAGTGCCAAGCTATTTTGCTGAAAAATACAGGATTTTGCTTAAATTTTAATTACTTATTAGTCTATGAATGTCTTGCATTCAAATTGTTTTATAAACTAGCTAAGATGCTTGCCAATCCGATTATATAATTATACATATACTTTTTTTATTTTCTAGATATAATAAAAAATCACTAGCCAAGATATTAAAAAAATTATTGTTTTATTTAACATTAATTTTTAAGCATTGAAAATTTAAATGGCTTGAAATAGAATAAATCATTGAAAAGAACATAAAAACTTAGTAAATAACAAGATTTACAAAAACAACTAACTCTAGATTTTGCTCTAAAATCAGGTTATGCATAGCAGCTGTTTCAGTGACCATCAACTTTAGCAGGGTTTTAGTAAAATAAAGTCTAAAATAGATAATTGACTTGAAATCAGAAGGGGAGGGGACTTCAAACCTGGTATTTTTCCATAAATATGAAAAAGTTGGGGTGTATTATCCTGATCTTCAAGATTTATTTCATCCATTTAGGAATCACTAGTATCCGTACGCGTGTTATCAATGTCAGCTGCCATTCCAACTTGTTCCGATCTTTCAGAATCACTAACAAATTGATCACTTTTGCTTGAGCTATCAATAAATATTGCAAGTATATCTGTGTTTTGAATCATAGCTTTCCTCTTAGTGGCCATGTTTACAAACAAGGCCAAAGATAAAACTCATAAAGTTAGAAAATAATTTTCATGTTAGATATATCGAAACTCTCAATGCAAATACATATAAAAGTAGCTTGAACATACAAGAATGCAGTGAAAATAAAATCTACCCTATCTGTTGACTTAATACTGAACATAGGATCACTGTGAGCGACGTTAGCACTCAAAAGGGTTAATATAGTGCTTAAATTTCGCGGTATAATGTGCCATACAACTGATCGGGGGGAATTAGTATAAAACTCGGTCTCTTTCTTGTACTCCTGGCTGGCTGCACGCTATTTTCTTGAGAAGCTTAACAGCTTAGTTTATTTCTGATTCAACGGTTAATCTTAAATGGGATATTCTTTTAAAATTATCAAGTGCTCGGGGTTTTAATACTGTGTAAAAATCTCTTCATGGTATATTTTATTTCAGACTTAATGTGTGTGCACACCAAACCATTTTAGAACTAGAAAAACCACTTATTGGAGGGAAACTGGAAATGTTTTAATTTTTGGCTTTATGGCATGGAGGTTGACACATTTTTAAAAGGGTTTGAACTTTTCTCATTGTTGGAAATTTAATCATATTTTGTGGATTTATTCAAAGAAATCTAAACCTCTGCCCACCTGGTGAAAATTGCTCTTTTTCCATTGATTAACATAAACACGTAAAAATCATTTTCTTGATATTTCTCGAATTAACACAATCCCCACGATGTATTGTCTGGTGAGTCAAGAAGTGTATCACCATTGTACGCTGCAGCAGGTTGATTGATGAACATTTTTTATACATAATTCGGTCTAACATGGCCATGCACACACCACATAATGGTTTACTGATCCCGAGATTTTAAAGATATGATAAGGTAGAGTAATTCCCACTCTTCCAGCTAAATTTTCTAAATACTCTTTGCTGCACAGTCTCTACTAGCCAAACGATTGGTCATATACGTTGGAAAAATAAGAGATTGAACAAATCCGAATATCTTTTTGAACTTTTCAACCCTTCACTAACTGTTGGCACATCAACATCCCTGCTATCGTAGAAACTTAAACATATTCAGTGTGTCATTGTTTTCGAGCCTTATTAATAGTCTAGTCTCGGGGTTCAAACAATCTCCCAGTACACGATTAACAAACAGTTCATCTGAATCTAGGGTATATACATGAACAGCAGTATCTTAAAATTAACACTCACTTTTAGTAATTAGCCCTTTTATTTTTACTTTGACTGCAAATATTTTCTAGCTCTCGTCTTAACCCTATCTCACAAGATTGCAGTAGTTAATATTATTTTTTTGCTAATTTTTTCATGGATTTGATTTAAATATTTGACAGGAGTGCAATCACATGCATTTGCATTATAACATATCAATATCACACAGCTTAGGTGGGGATGTTGGGAATGCGAGAAAAGCCTGGTGTGTATTTGCAATTTTTATAGTTTTTCCTTTTTTTAAATTAATAAAATATTTCTTCGGTACGAACCTAAGAGTTTCTAATTTTCTACACATTGTAATATCAAAAAGTTGTTGAATGTTTGTTATGAGTATAGCAGAATTGGAGACAATTTTTTTAAATTTAGAGAAAAGCTCATTAAATTCCAGGACATCCTTTTAACAGATATCCAAGGACTGGTGATATCATGTAAAGAAAATAAATCTTTATGGTTGTACTAAAGCAATGTTTATTTGTTTTGACCAAAAAAATATGTTGGTAAAAACAACTGCGAAAACGAATCTTTTCGGGAGTCCTCGCCATCCTCACTTTAAGGTAACTCTGATTGCAACAGACATCTGGTAACATTCAGGTAAACATGGCTGCATTTGTGACATTTCATTGGTCATATGAGACTTCTTGAGTGTCTTTTGACCAACAATTTGGTGTTAAAGATTGACTAATCAATTTTCTTTGTTCTTGTTTATTGAGGAATGTTATTATACTTAATTTAGGAAGTTCATTTGAATCTACTTACTATTTTCCTTAAACATAACACAAAATGTGGCTAGAAGGGAAATGTGAATACCTTTTGCCATTGAACATGTGACCATGTTTTGATTGTTGACAAAAAATTACTCGTAAAATTCGTAGTAAATTAAATCTCACTACAAGTAACATGTGAAACCATTTGAATCAATTTCACATTCAAGAATATCGAGTTTATGTTTTTCCTAATTCAAGTAAATCAAATCATTATATTTTCATTTATAATTATCGTTTGTAAGTACATTGACTGAAGGGGCTAGACACAGATTTTATCATATCTAAGAAAATTAAACTTTTTTTAAATCGGATCATGGACATTTCCCTCTAAATGTTAGGGTATATAGTCAAATGTATCACTGTGCCCCAATTAGCTTGGTAGGAACATAGTATTAATTAGTCATCAATAACATTCTAACTATACTCATCACGGCTTTCACTGGGTTTCCACCAGTTAAAAGTATAAAATGAATTGCCCATTAAAAGGATTCATACAAGATGCAGTTAAACTTTGGATATTTATTGATTGCTGAATTAGCGGAGATCACTGGCCTTTTAAGGCCATGCACCGATTGTACAAACTGCCTCTTCTCTGTTCTGTCCTGAGCTGTCTCCCTTCACTCCCCCTATACACCCACCTTCTTGCCTTCTCCATGTTCTGTCCTGAGCCGTGTCCCATCAATCCACTTTCACAACCAGCTTCTTGAGATCTTCAGCTACATTGTCACTCCGTTATTGATATGGATATGTTACATCATACGGTTCATATTTTGAACCTTTTCAAATATATTGACATATCTGCCAGCCACAGCAAAGAGGAAACCGACACAACCGGCTGGTCATTCCACTTATTAATACAAAAAAAGGGGAATGTAAATAAACTCGGGTTTACACTTGACTAGAGGATTTTAAATCTTAACAAACCAAGGCAGCATGACGAAAATACCAGTTGAAAATATTAAAAAATTACTCATTGAATGCTAAGATTATGATGTGTCCTCAACGCTATGCAAAAGAAACAAACCATCGACCAGAAGTGATGCAACCTGAGTTAACATCAACATCCTGAATCTATATCAATAAATTGATGAATGAAGGAGATGGGAGTACAGCATCCTGAATCTATATCAAGAAATTGACGAAGGAGATGGGAGTAAAGCATCCTGAATCTATATCAAGAAATTGACGAATGAAGGAGATGAGAGTACAAATTAGATACAAGGTATTGTAACATTAATAAAATAATTAATTGATTAAATGTAACCTGGATGCATGTTCTGTGGTTTCATACTCACAGTAGATTGGGTTTTCGATGATGAGGTCTGAGCTCAAATCCTGGTTGGGTCTACTGAAGTGTGAGGGTTTTTTGGTCTTTAAATGCAGGGTTGCCAACCATTTGATTAAAAAAGGATTTCTCAAAAACAAATAGCTGTTCTATTTGTTATATAAAGCCGAAGGCTTTTTATAGTGGGTCTTTGCATGGCAGTAGAAGTGGATTAACTAGTCACGCTGGTTCGAATACATGTTTTACTTACTCTTTTTCTTACCTTGAAACGTTGGTCTTCATAACTGCTGCATATGTTTCTCCTTCAAGGACAAATCTTCCTGTTCTAAACGCCAATAACATAATTTGGTGGTCAATTTATAGAAAATTAGATTTAATTTCTCTATACCATCTAAAGAAGCATGTCCAACTATTCCCTGGCTGAGGGCTGTTTAAGTTCTTGGGGAATTGGCCTTGCACCTACATGAGAGTTTTAGAATCTAACGCCTGATTATATTATATACACCCATTCATCCATACACAAGTCAAACTATGCTTATGATTCTGAAAATCTTTTGTAAATTATTTATTTATGTATTTACATCAGATCTATGACCTTAATTTGTTTTGTGTTTCTGCAATTTGGGTCAGCAGGCCATGTGGTAAGAGATGCCAGATTTTAAAACTCTGGGAAAATAAGAATTTCTACCCCCCAAAAAATACATTTTTTTATTTGTGGAATAATGGCAACCCTGTAAATTTTTCCCATACAAATGTGGGTACATTTTATCTAAATTATATTTTCATTTCTCCCCTATTAGTGTTATTAAATGTGAATAGCCCGGATGAATAGTTAGTCGTGCAAGGACAATCTAATTAACTATACTCTCTTTTAATGCATTTATTATTCAATTGAGTAACTGCTCAAGTTAGCTACTTATTACATTTCCTGATTTTGGTAGGAAGAACAGTATCTGGTAGTTACTAAAACTATTTTAATATATTCATACATCATAACAATTATATAGAAAAATGCTATCAATGTTGACAGCCAAGAAATATATTTGAATTTTAACGGTTCTTCCAACCAAAATCGGGATATATTATACTCAATTAAGTTGTAAATGTAATAATAATGTTTACCACTCTCCACACAAATGTGGGTATACTTCCTCTAAATAAAACCTTACTCATTTTAGTCCTACTAGCTTAATTAGTATATAGGCGTATAACCCTGGCGGGTAGTACGCGGTGCTAAAAAAAGTTGTTAATGAAACTTGAAAAAACTAACTTTTGCTAATGCTACCTAACTTGTTTAGACATCACAACTGAGAGTGAAGTCTAAGTGTATTTGAAAACAAGACCATAGCTAATATTAACTAATCCGTTGGCATTTTGGAAGGAGGATTAAATTCCCTCTCTTGAACGTTTTCTGGCTGTGCCAGCGGGCTTAATGGAATGACCTCGGAAAAATAGTTCTTATCTTTTGGTGTAATTTCAGTGTAATAATCTAACAATCACTATATAATTATCTGAACAGTTGGTACACTATTATATATATATATATATATATATATATTGCTTCATAGTTTTAGAAATAAATTCAATAAATCGCATTAAAAGCTTAAAAAAACACTTATAATCGACTAATATAGCTATTTTATGTTGTGTGCTACCATCTAAAACATTCAAATTTATACTTGTAATTAATTGTTAATTAGGATTAATTAATGCAAACTATTTAGTCATATGTAATTAGTTTCTGCAAATAGTAGTGGTAATCTATTTTTATTTCATCTTGCAAACCTTGACTGTTTCAATCTTGGTCCAAAAAATATTTGGTAAGGTTCAGTTTCAAACTGAATCCCCTAATAAAACCGTTTTTAAAGGTTTGTAATTAAACTCCTAAGTATGCCTAATATAACAGGAACCCAACTGGGCACATATCCCAATACTCTTTCACCTTAAATTTATGGTAGCCCAAAATTTGTTATTATTTTTATAAGAATAAGTTTATTTTGCTTATCATGTTCTTAAAGAAATCGTAGTGGTCTTACCAGGTTTGTTTTTATGGTGACGAAATTTTGAGTTCAAATCTTGTCCTGATCTACAGGAGTGATGTTTTTCTCTCCCTTCATCTAAATGCAGATACTTTTCTCTAATTTCCCTTTGTGTATCCCACCCAGGTAGTTAGATGTGACAACTATTTAGATGAAGAAAACTTTCAATTTCCACCTTTTTTTGTATCTTGTTTTTAATATATTATGTAAATATATTTATGATTTCTTAAAGAAACATGTTTGTCCAGCTATGCACATCTTAAGTTTTTTAAGCTATATTTTTACTGTGACTTGATTTTCTAACTTCAAGTAGAGCATGTCATTTTCCAGAATGATACACTTCTCTGACCTCTTGTTGAAATCATTGTTTGCTAGATTCCACTCTTTAACTCTTGTGTGCAAAGCTAAGATGTGAAGGTGAAAATTTTCCATCTACTCCTTTCTTGGTAAAATTCCAGCTCTTTGATTAGAACTAATGTGGTCGAGATATCTCATGTCTGATAGTTTCCTCTTCACTTTAATATATCCCAAAGGTAAACACCAGGATCATTACCAAATGAGTTCTGATAAACAAAAAGCTAAAAGATTATTCCAGCTCTATTCCCACACGTGTATATTGAGTTCATCGTTTGGTTGTTGAACGCCTAATGATATATTTTACTCGCCTGCGCTCACCCCTCAGCAATATTTAATGGCTTTATATAATTATGTAAAAACCTCAAGGCACCACTTTGCCTCCCCCAATTAAACCTCTCTGACTATCTAGTAGACTGCAAGCCACCACTGCATAAAAATATTTATTCAAACTGTTTATCACTAGTTGGAGTCTTTATTAATTGAACAGTGGAACAATGAGGGAAAATCAATAGTACAAAGAGAGTAAGTCAGCTATCCACACAGAAGTGTTAATATGCTATTAGTTAGGCATGCTACAGATTTATATTGTTGAATCTGGTGCTTCTAACAACAAACAACTGGAGGGAAACCTTCCAACTTCCATTATGTGGTTAGCATGACCTCATAAATTATTCAGCTGGAGAATATTGCCATCGATACATGTCCAGCATCTTATATATTAACAAGAAAAGGATAGCAATTTAAAAAAAATTATCGGTATAAAAACTCATCTTGGACATTTAATTTATTAGTTTCACACTTGGTTCAGTATTTGTTGAGATGACAGAAAGGGAAAACTGAAAGAGAATTATTGCTGCTGTGTGTTTGGGAACTCAGGCCCTCTTTTGCTTTTCCACTTTTAAAACCAAAACCAAGTTAATAATTTGAACATAACATCTTGGGATGGCATCTGCACCCCTTTTTCTTAGCAATATTATGCTATGTCTTTAAAACTTCCAATTTCAGGTCATCAGCATCATACAAATTATACTGCAAAGTCTCAAGCATCCTCAAAACCGTTAATTGTGTCATCTCCACCATTCCTGCTTGGGATTGACCAACCATCTAATGAGCGCTTGTCTTGCCCACAATCCAGGTTGGCATCAACTTGCATACATTACTCGCTTTGGGTCTCATCGCTGACCTACAGCGACATCAAGCTTATTGCACAACACTGCAACCAAGAGGAAACAAGTTGTACAAGAAGAACCTCTCAGCCACCACACTAGTAGTGTATCATGTGTCCTTGAATTAACTATTTACTTTTAGCGCCACTGTTACGATCCATATCCATTGGACACCAAACACAGGTTGTACTTGGGTTTGTTCAACAGTCCTATTTCTCTTCGTCCGGCAACACAATCGGTCATCCATTTTCCATAGGAATGTCAAATTGCTTGAATAAACTCTTTATCTTATTTAGTGTCACTGACTCGTAAATGTCCACTTAAGAGTTAAGTTTGTGACTGCCTACTTATATGTTTGCCTATATCCATGCCA
This sequence comes from Timema douglasi, assembly GCA_901482245.1. Lineage (NCBI taxonomy): Eukaryota > Metazoa > Arthropoda > Insecta > Phasmatodea > Timematidae > Timema > Timema douglasi. The sequence goes on along the minus strand of CABEEJ010001808.1, from coordinate 86,524 downwards.
CTCGATTATTTTTGCATTGCGGTCAGCAAGATGCTGTTCCCTCACTTGCCTACTTCCTTTCTTCATTTTTAGTTGGTATTATTTCCACATTCAATGTTGAAAGAGTTGTATATTGGTCAGGCACTTAGCCACCGTATGAGTCATTACAAGCCTATGTTTTATTTGATAACAAATACTTAAGCCCAATATTATTAGGAACTGGTAAACGTACCACTGTGGTATTTTATAGCAGATAAAGAGTTTATTAAATGGATAAATAACTTGTTAATATGACACTAGTAGATTTACTCATTCTATATCAACTATGAATACTCTAATGCATAGTGACAATGTTAAAGCACTAAATTGTTGTTACTATGCCAAATTGTCATATTTTATTACTAAAACATGCGGCCTAAAAGTACCCAATAGCAAACATCAAAGCTTGCTTGGTGTCACATCAATATAATGTAAATTCCTTTAAATCCATGTGGAGCAAAAGCTGCAGCAAAACTTCCACCACTCAAGCATCTACACAACATCTAACATAATCACTTCCTTTGCAAGGAGCCATCAACATCATCATTATTATTATTATGATGTGTTCTGTCTCATGACAGGTCCATTCCTTTTGTCAGTGAACTTAGACCACCAATGTGAGCTGTCCTCTGCCTCCTTCAGCTCCAAGAATTTTCTTCTTTTCTTCAAGTCATCTAATGTTTGAATCATCCTCTTTCCCTCAGCTACTCTGATTAATATTATGAAGAGAGGAAATTTTATTTTAAATCTATAATATATTTTAAACTGCTCTCAATCATCTCAGTCGAATGGTCTAAGGTGTCACTCTCTCAAAAGACAGGACTGCCAATGACTGACGAAGGGGTTTGAATCTGTCTGATGTATTGAGGATGGTTTTAAACTCTCCCACGCAAATATGGTTACACTTCCTCTGAATTCAAGCTCTTTCATCCCTAATTTGTTAGTGTAATTAGTACACATGCATATAGTATAACCCGAATGGGTATTAGGGGCTGTTCATAAACTGTCACACTAAATTGTAGAGCCTATATAACTTAGTTAAAACGTGTTTGTAAGTTCAATTATCAAAGTCAGATGGTTGGTTTATATATGCACCCATTCGGGGCTTATTAATACATAATGGTGCTGCCCGATACACTTGATTGTAATGGGACATCACACATTATCTGACTCGCCCCCTCCTCACACATGGTTACACCATATTTTTAAGACATGGTGCTAAAAAAACAAAGCTCAGTGATCTAGTTCTACTTTTGGTTACATTGAATACACATTGCATGCCTCCCAAGGGATCCTTGTATTTTCTTAAAGCTCATTCTATTGGTCTCTTTTTCGATACAAATTTCAAGTGTGTTTGGCCTTAAGCATAATGCTCTTGTTTGTAATAGATTTTTAAAAAGTTGTTTCTAGCTTTTATTAATATTTTAATAGTGTTAATGTTTCATTGATATATATTCATTTATTTATTTAGCATCACGTCTTACTACCGGTTCGGGTTATACGCTTAAGTACTAATTACGCTAATGGATTAGGAATTGGAACGGTTGAATTTAAAAGAAGTGAGGCCGCATTTTTATGAAGGGAGAGGGGAAAACCATCCTCAGTTCACCTTACCAAGATTCGAACCTCTATTTCCCCGTCCTCCGTACTCAAGCTCAACATGACACTAGCACTTTAGCCAATCCTACTGAGGCTAGTGTTCCATTGATAAATACCAGGCATATTTGAAGTAAACTTTACTTATCTCGGACAATTTTTTAAGTTCTGTGGGGGATAGGAATGGGTCAAATCCACTTTCTCTTAGCTCCATATTGGCTCCTTTTTCTCTTATTTTGATAACATACAAAAATAATTTGAGTCCAAAAATTGAGTATGGTAGCGCTTGATTTGCTCTTTTTCATAAAGAAAATTAAAGCTTAATTTTCCATATTTAATATTATCGAATTTGCATGGTATGATTTTCCACCAAAATTGTCTTCACTTTATTTTCATGGCATCTTAAAGACTTCTAGATGGCTCCTATTCTCTGACAGTCTACTTATAAAAACTCTGGTTTTTTTTACAAATCAGGTGTCTCTTCTTAAAATGGTCTAACCAATTTAATTTTGTATTTAATACTAATTTAATCAAAGGTACAAAGAAGAGGAAATCGCAGAGCTATATCACCTGACAACGAACGGTGCTGAAGGTGAGCGGGGAATGATCATGGAGGGAAAACAATACATGGAATTCCAACAAGAAAAAGTTATTTAAATGAAACCCCATTTCAGTGAGCATACAGACTTAAACGTTAATTTCATCTAATCTGATTTGCTGGGGGNGGGGGTTGAATTCTGATATTCGGCTGGATGTAGCTGGAATATCTTTCCACTTAAATGTATGTAGTCTCCGTTTAACCAGTAGCCGTCATTTCTTGAAGGAATACACTGGTCCTATCTTAAAGCTGCATCATAGTGGAAATGTGAACAGTAAGCTTTGCTACCTTCCAGTGTGAATTATAGATTTATCTAAATTATATTTATTTTCTTCATCTTACACCATCAAATTAATTAAATATGGATCGACGGGAAAGGTAATATGACATGAATGGTTGTGATGGGAAAGGGGGAGGGGGGGCATGAATCTTAAAATAGTGTATTCAAGAAAAGAAAATATTGTCACTTAAACTATGTCGTTCCTTTTTACTATTTTCCAAGACTACTGTTGTCTTAAAATGTTTCATTTTGAATTTTATCTCAATAAATAAATTAAATCAATTATTCCTATCTAAAAATCAACATATTTGTGTGTCAATAGAATCCTAATCGGCATACACGTACACATAAATATATATATATATTTTTAAATGTCAAAATATATTGCCATTCCAAATTTGGAAAGTGTCATCTTAAGTCTTAAGTAGTGCTGATGCAATATTTTTACAATAATGGACATTAAAATTTTAAATACATTCACTCCAAAACTTGGAGTAATTTTAAAAATCTGGACTTTCCTCAACATTATATAGTGAACTCTGCTGCAGATTGTAAGGCCCTCAGGTATGTTCCATTCAAGGTAAGTATTAATATAATTAATTTAAATTAAATAAAAAACTGCAAATTTAATTAAGAAAGCCCATCTAGTGAAAAAAGAAAATGTGGGAAGAATCCAATACACAAAAGTGATGTCCTCATCCTTTCTTCCTTCACTGGTTGAAGTAGTCACACACACATTTAAATACAGATTAATATTTCAGCATTGTTGCTCTATTTGTTTTTAAATGCATGTGTGAATTCTTCTACTATGAAGAACTGAAGATGTTACCTTTTTGTGGATTGGATTCTTCCACATTTTTTCTCTTTGGGTGGGCTCTTCTCATTAAATTTGCACTTAGGCCTATGAGTATATTCTATAAATTCCCATTACTATAGAATCAGTTGGTCTCTTTGATAACCATAAACTATGTTATTAGTTTTTCAACAAAGCCATTATCAACAACTGGTCTTAAACCCAATTAATGACCCCCTAGTAGATCTGATTCATGACCCAGGGTTGAAATAATTCTGTCATACTTCTCAAGTGAAGTCATTATAGGTTAAAATGTTAATATACATAAGTGTGTTAATCGCTCCCCAAAGGTATTTTAATTTACACATACAGAATTTTATTTAACAAAAACTGAAAAACTGTATGGTGTTATTTTTATTTGAAAATTTATAGACTTAGATTCACTTAAACCATACTAAAGTGACATTGATCAGGGAATAAAGGAATTAATTGTTGCTGATGAAGAATGGATCTATAACTACTCCCTACTGACCTTGGTACAAAATTATGTAAATAAGTTTAAGAAATTATTTTATTGCGCTTGTTGACTCAGTCAAACCTTTATAGCTGTACTTCACGGCCACACCTCGGACTGGTAACTGATCCCCTTTTCATCTCACATCTCAGTGGACCTTGCGGAATGTCGCGCTTGCACAGTCCAAAATCACCTACAGGTCTTGTAGTACCTAGTGATGTGTGAGTAGGCAATTTTCACTTTGAGTCAAGTTTGAATGAAAAAGGTTTTTTTTTTTTTTCAAGTAGTATAAGAAATATAGTTGAATTTTTCTAATAGATCCAAACATAAACCATAAGTACTTTATTTTATTTTTTATAGAGAATCATTATTTATGAAAACTTATAAATGCGCAATTCTAATTTTTAAATAAATTTAATCTAATTATTACACTTTTTTTAATTAGACTAAAGTAAATATTCACTTAGTCTTTGCTATGAAATTATAAAATTGAATAAAGTTGATTAACCAAGGAATTTTCGAGGAAATGATAGAAAATTCAAATTTTTGAAATTTTGAGTACTCACACACTGGTACTACTATTTTATACATTGGAAACTTTTTATATTATATTCCATTTTGAGATTCACTGTCACTCTGAGTACATTACTTAGTATTACCTATTTTTCAACTGTTATTAACACTAGAACCTCTCAACGGTGTTTGTTTTATATCTTAATTAGATTCACTTACATTATTCCAAGTTATTTATTATCAAAAGGCTAAATTTCTAAAATATTACTAGATTTAGGATACACCTACATTTTTAAATTAAAAATAATTTTTAATTAATTAGACTTTAAAAAACATTCTTGTCTCTATAGATTACAGTAATGATTTTATTTTTGGCTTTAAGTTTTGGAATAAACTTTACCTACATTATTATTTAAGTTGTGACAGTAAATTTGCAAAGCAATTATAATATATTTCTTAACAAACCGTTGGTATCCGTTAACATGGAGGTTTGTTTGTGTTTCTGGAATACATTATGCTATCTACCATGGTAGACGTTTTTACAAGGAATCAAAACATTAATTTTTAGGTGGTCAAATTTGATTAATATTTTTATAAGTTTTATTACAAAAATGTATTGCGTAAATAACAAAATATGTTACGAACAGCCTGTAACATTGATATTCATTTATCTCTTAATAAAGGATTCGGTCATTTGCGTGCATTTTTATAGGAATCAAGGTATTTTCTCGATAACCTCAAGAATCAAAAGGTATCAAAGAATTGAGACATAGAATATCCCATGTCTATACAATAGTATACAATTTTACTCATTCTTTTTACTATCATTTATTTATTTGACTTTGGGTCCCAATTTTGCTCCCACAACTTCAATAAAATTTGCTTATTTCATTTTGAATAAATAAATCTACTAACCTTGTTAAAATCACTTCCTTGTATTATTGAAAACCAATCCTTATCTACACTTATATTATAAAGAGGAAAGATTGGATTTTTTGTTTGTAATGGATAAACTCAAAAACTACTGGACCGATTTTAAAAATTCTTTCACCAATATAAAGCTACATTATCAGCGAGTAACATAGGCTATATTTTATTTTGAAAATTTAATTTATTCCTCATAAAAATGTTGTTAGTCACTCATATTTTATGGTAGTCTATGATGATTCTTCAATATGTGTGTTGAAAATAATAATGCTAGGGGAATGGGGAAGCGTCTAGTACCCTATATTTAAATAAATTATTCAATGAACATAATATATCCTAAGTTTATAACGTTCAAGCTATTACTTTTAATTTAAAATTGTAATACAATTTAGTTTGTGAAATTTTGAAATGTCTAAAGGCCAAATCTCCTTCACTTCAAACTTTTAACACCTCCATTAACATGTGTATCTTCGCAACATTTTTAAGGAAGAACAAAGCTTCTATACATTATGAACAGTTTGGATCTCATCAATATGACAAATTTCAATATAGATCCAATTTTAGAACAGCTACTGGTCAGTATGTTAACACAGACTATTGAATAACATACCACACTTCAAAAATTGGCTGAGTGAGCCAGTTTCAATGTAATGCTACATAATCCAGGTTGGTATTCTGCGTGGTCGTGAATGATTAATTCATATACATTTTACAAACTTGTTTAGTATGTCATAATTCAACACTTTGCTTTTTTTCTTTTTTCTTTTAATATCTTTTCAATACACTGATTAACAAATATTATGGTGTACTTTGTTTTAATCTCCAAACCTTTATTTTTATATGGATGCAATGCTGCTCCTACCTCAATATAACTTGGGAAGTATTAGGCCCGTAAGAGTACTCATCTATGTAAATTGTCTCTCTCTCAAAACAATATGTAATTTATTTCCAATTTTGATAGGATTCTGGCAATATTTTCTTCCAACTCAAGTGGAAACTATATCCAAACTTCAAGGTAATATCTAACCCAAACATTGTAGATTCACACAACAGCAGAACAAAAATGAACCAACATGTTGGGCTCTAAATTTTCACGTGATTTCTGTGCATTCTACTTTAAAGATATTCATGTATTCCTGCACCATATTCTTTAACAAAGGTGTTCCAATAATAACAATGAGCTTCAACACAAAACTTCACATCTTGTCACAAGTCATGGTAAATAAAACACTTCTGAGTTGTGATGCACAGACAAATTGAATTAGGGTCAAACCCCCTTCATGACCAGTGTTATCCGTTGTAGAATTAAACATTGGTAATATCATTGCCAAATGTACTAAGGCGAGTTGTCAACTCTGTGTGCCAAGTTTGGCCATGACATAACAATAAATTTAGAAATCTTGCACTGGAACAGTGATCTACCTAAAAATCTGTCCATTTTGAAAATAAAACGTGAGAGATCAATCAGCTTTTTCTAAGTTTTCACTGCAAATCATTGGTCAACAAATCTACAAGCAAGTTGATATGTTTTGTTTTTTGCTCAGGCTTTAAACCTTATAGGTTCATTTGGAAGAATATATGGGTTAGTTTATACGGCCCGTACTTTATTGCCAGGCACTAATCTTGAAAATAGTTACCTCCCATTCAGTACTAAACTTTCCCTCTAGCGACTTGGAAATCAGGTAAATTTCTGGTAATTTATTGGCTTGTGAATTTTTACATATTCACTAAAAAAAATAAACTTTAATTTACAACAGTCAAAGTAGCATTTTTCTTCCATTCTCAATCAACCTGTGATTTTCATGTCATCTTTAGCCAAATTTGTGTCATGGCTTATGCACATTTTTGAGAATTTAATTACATTAAAAGAAGAAGATACTTAGATTGCACTACCCAATATCTTATCGCTTTAGGTTAAAATTCTTTAACCCCTTCATAGAGTTACACAATTTCAGAATGCATGTATCTGGAAATATTACATTAAGTTGTGATTGTTATAAAATAATGTTTGTAATATACAATTTTTATTTATTTATATATATATAATTAAAAATAACGACTATTTGTTAATTTGGGATATTTTACTGAAAGCTTAAAAAAAGCAGGTCTTTTCATTGATGAAGACTCATAATAATACAACATGTGTACACGATAGATGCGACTGATTCAGATGGCTGCTGCGCATGACGGTCAGGAGGAGTTGTCTGACAACCAGCCTCTCATCTTCATTTGATACTCACTTGTACCGGAAACTAAAACTTTTCCTTATTTATTTATAACATAAATTATATTTTATTATTGCATACAGCCCAATAGTTTACAGAATATTGTTTTCAACAAGTACAATAATTATCTTGTCTGCTATCGGTTGTTACAGTGGAAACACAAGTTTTTTCGGATTGGATTTGAATTGAAAAACTTGTCCTTTTTTGTTATTGTAATTGTAAAATACACTAGTAAAAGTTTGAGTTTTTCTTATAACAGATAGTATTGCTCAATATAATTAATGTAAACAATTTTGCCTGAGTTTTATAACAGTTTGCTTTAAAAATGTGTACGGACATTGTTTATTCTCAATAGTTAAAGCTATAATTAATGTTTTACTTGAAACATACAAATTAATTCTTAAACCACGGTTTTTTTCCCTTTCTTATGTTCAAGCTTCATTTGGGCATTTTAGTTTCACTTAATTCAAGCTTCTCATTATTAAAGTTCTTATCCTGACCAAACATCTAATTTTATTAACTGAACATTTAAGATTAAAAAAAAATTTAATCCATGGTATTTGTTAAATACTGAAATACTTTTAATGGCCCTGATGGCTGAATGGTGTAAGGTGTTACTCCTGCAATAGAGTGAACTGCCATTGACAAGGAGCTCTAGGTTCAAATCCCCATTTTGTGTACTGAGAATTATAATAATTGCTAATAAAATCATTGATAGCACAATAAGATAACCTTAATTTATATTTTTAATTGTATACACTTTTTTTTATCACTCTTTAACTGCTCAATTAGAAGAAAATGTATTCTCTTTAGAAACGTCAATAGTTTAGGTTTCAACCTCTTGTGTTTTAATGTTAATCACACCAGCATTTTAAATTATCAATTGCTTGACAGTGATAAATCTTTTTTATTATTATTACTATATAGAAGCTAATCGCTAACTCAACTAGGTTTGTGGGGTTTTATGAAAATAATTGTTTGTGATTATGACAATTGGAACAAAAAAAGGATCAAAAAGTAACTTAATTTCTTTGTGAATGCAATTACTTAAGTTCTGGTACTATCACCATCATGAAAACATCAAATTTTGAATTATATAACAGGCTATTCAAAAACCTGGAAAAACCAGGGAATTTTATCAAATTTCCCATATTCACTTAAACTACATAACTTTTATTTACAATAGTCAAAATAACATTTTTCTCCCAGTAAATAGTGAATCTATTTTATGCTTATAAGCATATTTTAAGTTAAAATATCTGCAAACATCTTTAATCAATATTTTGTGAAAACATTAAAACTGCTGGAAATATATAGAACTAAGAACACATTCTTTGTTCATACACACAAATAAAGTGGGTTGAATAATTTTAAAGAAAGGGGTGGGGAGATTGGAAAAGTTTGAAATATCACTAAAACTTTAAAATTCATCATTAAAAGGGGATTGTAATCAAAACAAATTCTACATATTTTAAAAAAAAAGACATCTTCGTGGTACTTCTATATTGCCATTATGTGGCTTAATTCTCATGTCACTTTCTTGAGATTTTTGTGCAGCTCTTAAGATATCCTTAGGCCATCTTTTATTAGACCTTCAGACCGGCCTCACCAGACCTTCGGAGCGGCTTCTAAAGACCGGCCTCACCAGACCTTCGGAGCGGCTTCTAAAGACTGGCCTCACCAGACCTTCGGATCGGCTTTACCAGAACTTCACACTGGCTTTACAAGACCATTGGCTCAGCTTTCATTAGACATTTGAGCCATCTCAATGAGAACTTCATAACCAGTTCCCATGAGACCTTCGGATCAACTTTTAAGATACACTCAAGGATTAGGGTGCGAGACAAACTCCATTAGACCTTTGTATCACTAGCCTCTTCGGCAGACCTCAAGACCTTAAATTATTAAAAGGAGATTTCTTTTTTATAAGAAAGTATATATTACAAATGGTCCTAGATCTCACAGCCTTAATAGTAAACTAAGTTGGTGTGAGGAGGTGTAGCCTTTAACTGTACCTAGTCACTCTTCACTTCCTCTTCAATTCTCTCTTCTTTAGTATTTGGTGGTCCACAGCAGTCAGAAAGTTCACTAGAGCATTGAAATATTCGTCGTGGTTGTGTGAGGGGTGGGGAAGTGAGTTTAAAAAAAATATTGTTAGTGACGTGATTTATTATTTGAAACAGGTGCAGTGCGTATAATTTGAGGGTTTGACACAATTATGGTGTCTGAAATAACATTGTGACATAAGTTAATTTGAGGCATGACACGCCATAACCAGTAATGATTGTGACCTTGATGTGACACTACGTCCAGGGCATTTATAGTCTTTATTCATACAGGGTAAATAAGTAAAATCTTGTGGCTCGCTTTTCCAAATTATATGGTAAACATTACAGTAAATTGTTGGCTGTAACCCACCAGGGTGGCCACTTATTTTCCAGTAGCCTCATCCCAACAACCGCTGGTGAAAAAAGCCTTATAAATAGGGTTGCACGTCTGATATGTTTTTGTTACGCAAAGTGTCATATCACTTGCTTCATCCCTCAAGCTAAGAAACAAAAACACCAAATGCTATGTGCTGTTTGGCTAGCGGTTCCATTTCAAACCTCCCCTTGATTCTGAGAAGCCACACATCAAAATAAACCCCAGCTTTTGGGTTGAGACAAAGTATAGAGTATTAATTTGATCAATCAAAACATTGGTTGAGTGAAAGGTTTGTGAAATAATAGCCAATACTAGTTTTTCTTTCTCCTAAATAATTAAAAAGTAATATATTAGGGTCTCGTTGGACTCGTGTGTGATTTGTTAAGAAGCCTTAAGTCATGCATTTTACTGGTATCAATAATCATAAATGAATTGTAGCATAATTTGTCCTAAAACCTTCTTGAACCCCTTCCAAGCAAGAGGGTGAGAAGAAATGGAAGCATGCTGCCGCCACTCCACAGTGGAAGGAGCAAAAAAAATCTTGAAATAAAAATTCTAAAATGAACTATTTATGTTCTTTATCTCGTATTTTGTGAAAATACCTTGAGAGCTAAGCCAATTTATGTTCAACTTTGCATTTCAGTTTATACAGGCATGTAGCCAACAAAGCATGATAGTCTTAATTAAGGAGCTTGGAACTCTACTAAAATGTTGTATAATGCTAAGTTTGGTTAGAGTAAATTCCCCTATTTAACCCATAGAATGTTGAATAAAGATTTTGTCTTCAATTTTTGTTTATTCCTGAAATCCAAAGGGAAATTACCTAATTTAATTATCATAATGAAAATTACAACTAAATGAATGGTTGTAATCATACCTTTTGTTTTTACCCATCATTATAAACAGGGTTGCCAGGAACCAGAAAACACAGGGTTTTTTTAATCATGGAAACACAGAATTTTACAAAATTTAGTAAAAATGTTAAAATATTTTGTTAAGTTGGGACATTTATTTATTTAACTGAAAGCTTAAAATAGTAGGTCCTGAAAAAGTTAACTGAAGAATTAATCACACTAATTCAAACATGCCTTATTTCCCCCTTAAACAAGGGTTGTGAAGCAACAAAATGTATTTCATCATCAATCTTTAATCCTATTTTAAACATAAGTTAGTTACAATACTTCACTCTTAGTTTGATGGAAATAAAATATTCTTTTCTTCAATCGCCCAGTTTCCTGTATAGATGAGAATTCCTTCTGGAAAACACCGGTAATTTGGTAGTAAGAAAATAATGGCAACCCTGATAAATAAACTTGTGTAATATAAGATGTCGTATGCACATGAAATAGTTGTTTTATTTCTTTTTAAGATATTTTTTTTCCTTAGGCTTCTGTACAACCAAGAACTGCAAATTTCCATTCTTGTGAAAAGCTAAGGCAGATGTGACTTGGCAGGTCATTTTATTAAATAAATATCAAGCTTAAAATATTTGCGAGTGGTAAGCTACATGGAATAAATTTTACAATGATCAAAACTAGATTAAATATATGATAGGAGATTACCATAGAAGAAGTATGTGGTAAACCTATAAAACTGATTTTAGAAAACGCTATTTTTGTTTTTCAAAGATACCATAATTCATTTACTTGCTGAAAAAGGGAAACACAACTAATAAAATGTGAATATTGCAACTTTATTCCAAGTCCTTGACATTGATGATGCAATAAAACACTTATAAATATGTTGTAGTAAGGCCAAATTAATAATAATTGATAAAATGAACAATATAATTAAACGATGGGGAAGTTCTATTGATCTTCAGTGTTATCCTGGACGAATTGAGTTCATGTTGACTTGTAACACACAAAATTATTTAAATGATATTAAGTTTTAAATTTATATTGGAAAATTTAAAACAATGTCCTGTAGTGTCGCCATCTTCTAGATTTATTATTTGAACGAGAGAACATTTAGCAATTTAATTGCCATCATTCTTGTTTGTAGTAAGGTTGTACTTACACTTGCAGGTTGGAAATTAACGATAAATTCATAACCCATTTGTGAAACATTGTCCACAAAAGATGTAATATTAAAACGACTGTTACATGGTTTATTAACAATAACAAATTTGATTCACACAATCTAGAACCTGTAATTAAATCATGGTGGGGTTTACTACTCGACAACAGCGAAATTAAGGATGAGTGAAATATATATTTTTCTATTGGGTTGTAATTTTTTTTTAAATTGGAAATGATTTTATTCTTTTCAACTCCACTGACCTCTTATGAAGGCTATTGAAAACCACATTAAAATGTGATGCCTCGTTGGAGGTTTCTACTGATATGTTGTTCATTATCTGGGAAGTGAAACTGTCTGAATGAATAATAATCAGTCAATATTTGGAAGTTTGTCTAGTTCTAACAGCAAAACTATAGTTGATGGGTATGTAATACCATTATGAAACGAAATCCAAATAATTTATTTATTGACGCACACAAATGTGATACATTACAGAAGTTACCCCAGATGTTAAAAATAGGGCGCATACATCAGCAGCTGGCTAATAATGCTGTGATTTTGCTTGCATCCCATTGTATTATTTATGAATGGACACTTTCTTTTTCAGGTACCCCAGCCAAAAAAAAAGTCAAGAGGTCTGGAGGCCTTGGGGAAAGGGGTTATTCAAAAACATTATTTTGGTGACCGGTCCACCATTCGGGAAATTCGTTATCCGGATAGATGAGGGTGCTAGTGTGAAACTATGATGATGATGATATTGTGGAGAGTACATCGATATATTTAGAAATCTCTTTCTTAGTGCTGTAAGATCTTAACATCCCACCTGCAAACCACTGACTGTATAGCAGGAAGGGCAGATTGTTGCCGGTTCCGTAAATAAAGTCTTGGCTTTGACAGCCAGGATCATTAGCTTCATCACAGTTATTCCATGGTGGCTACAGACAGGGAAAACCTGGAAATGTCGGGAAATTTAACCAAAATTAATGAAAAGTCGGGGAATTTAAATACTTGTCTAACCATGTACCTAAACATTTGAACAAAAGTGATGGTTTTGGTTTGTCGATGTTAACAAAATTAATTGCCTTGATATGGCAGTCTTTAAGTGAAATAATTATGTAGTGTTTGTTTTATAACAAATTTACACAAGGACACGAATATTACCTAATTAAATACTTCAAAATGAACAAGAACTTATAGAATAAAAAGTTTTGTAGCTTAAGATTTAAAAAAAAAATCATCCCAATCACCAAGAAAAACTATTAAAATGTTCGGTTTGAAAAATGTTTTAAATGCTGTTTGGAAAACTTGTAAAAGTCAGGGAATTTTAGTTTTAAAAATAGTTTTCATTCTGTATTCTGACACTCAAATAATTTTCCTCAATTGTGTGCTGTAGTCAAGATATGAAAGGTGTGAACCAATGCTTGGGATTTTCTTTATATTATTGACTCAAACACAATTCTTGGAAACATCGTTTAGTTGACTTTGCATACAATTATAGCATTTCACAAACATTTTCATACTCTCAATGGCCTACTATTTTAAAATGCACTCCCTCTTCTTCAAATTTTAATTGATTACTCTCCATATCATGTCACAAGTTAAACTGCAAAATATTTACGTTGGTAAGTGGTCGTTCTGTCTACAAAATGTACTAGTCTAGAGCCTGGCTTTAACTTAGCGTCACAACGGGCGCTTCTGTCTTGAGCTGCTGACTTTGTATTCTCTACTATATCTTTTTTAAATGTTCCCATTGAAAAATTATTATTATTATTATTATTATTAGCATCGCGTCTTACTACCGGTTCGGGTTATACGCACTTACGCTAATCTGTAATGGTAGGGTGACTGTGAGATGAAATGGTAGGACCTACAGTTTAACGTGGAATCCGAACCACGGTGGAGGCCTGGCATTCCCCACATTCACAAGATGTCTTGTCAAGAGGTGAAGTAAGGGTTTGGTAACCATTGAAAAAGTTTTCAATTTATACAAATGGAAAAAATCACTCTTGTACACTAAACATTAAAGATTTAGAGAAAAAAAATCTTAAATCAATTGACTTCAGATATTTTGAAAGAAAAAAATTATTAATCAACGTTTAAAAAAATCTCTTTTTTCACATCTTCCTTCTTCGTCAGTCATCCTGCAAGAAAGAGCATTTATTTCTATAAAAATTTATATAAGCTTGTAGTTTTGTTTAATTCTAAACTATATGACTCTTTGTAAAATCATGTATACAGGACTACTTACAACTTTGGAGTCGGCACCTATGTTTGGGAAAACACTCCGTGAAGTCGTAAGACCTGGGTTACTGTCATCACTAGTGGTATCAGTCACTTTCAGGCACAAAGTCACTATCACTGTCGATAGTGTCTAAATAATCTAATATCTGAGTCATTTAACCTAGAACTTGGACCAGCCATTGCCGAGATAAAAATCAAATCAAAGTATTGTCCTAACACTTTGGTCTATATAACTTCCAATAAAAATAACTATGAAGAAAATAAACACAAAATAATAAATAAACTTTAGAATGAAAATAAAATATCACACACAAATAATACACATTAAATAAAGAGAAACACAGAAGCCAGAAACGTAATTGTGCCACGATGTAAATATGTGAGAATAACAAACTTGATTAACATTACAGTGCTTTCTTTTGAAGAAAATACTAACTAGATCTTCATATTTATGGTGACATCTAGTAATGATATATTAACATTATGAAATAGAATTTTTTTCAAACTTACAAACAATTTTTATTGGATTTCGTCAGGGGGTACAACTGACTTAAAAAAGTACAAATCTAAATGACTAGATTTGGCTGGCGCCAATGTGTGGGCTGTGTGTGTTTTAGCCACTACTCGGCGCGCTGAGCGTTCGTTGAGTTAGATTTCCCACAACAGTGGCAGCTGTTAAAGGTCGATCCAGTGGCTGTTGTCGGGGAAGGGGATTGGTTTGTCAGAAGGTTACAAATATAAAACTATCATTTTAATTAATTATAACAAAAATCCTGGATCTGCCACTGGATACTGTACATGATTCTGAGTTTCCATTATTATTTTTGACACTTAATGATATTAATTTGCTTTGGTGGTCACATGGTCTAAGGTGTAACTCTCGCCATAGACTAAACTGCCAATGGCGTAGAAATGGTGGCTCAAATCTAGGTCCAGTGTACTCTGGGTGGTTTCCCCAATTGTTTGTCTACTCTCCCTCCATGCAAATGTGGGGAAACGTCCCTAATTTCAACATTTCTCATCCCTAGCCCATTAACATAACTAGTACATAATTATGCATATAGCCTGAATAGGTAGTAAGATGAGGTGCTAAAAAAACTGATAAAATGACTGTAGTAAACTCTGAACAACAAAATGAGAAGAAAAAAAATCATGATAAAATAAATTTATCAAATTAAAAAAAAAGTTTTGAGATACATAGTTGTAACAAATATGTAGACAAGTAATCTTTACAAATTTTCTATATTTTAATTTACCAGCTATTTTTATAATACAAGCAAAAGACTTATAAACCTAAGAGTACCTTAAGGAACCCATCTCGGCGACCTGTGACCAGTAAAATATTGGTTTTCATCATTGATTGCCTCCATCACAAAATTGGGTAGATGTTGATATTGACAACATATGTGCTTCTAAACATATAATTATACTAAAATACCCTTATTCTGCATCTGGTATTGACGGATAAAGAGCTATTAAGGTATGTATCCTTGGTTTCAACAATTCCAGCACCACAGGCTTAAACATTGGCAATTCTCCTGCCATTGTCTTAATTCATTGGTTTGACTGTAATAATAAGTGCAATAAAACATAAGCCATTTCTATTACTGCAATCATATTCATCGTTTATCCTGGAAGGTAGCAGTCCTACTTTGAATGGTTCTACTATGACATAGTTTCTAAGGTAAGGTTATAGTGCAATACATCAAGGTGTCTTTCATAGTAATCACAGTGTACATTAGGGTGTCTTATTTGGGTAAGAAATACATTTTTGAATTTAACTCGACGCATACCCCCTAGTTCTATTTCATTTGGTAACACTTTCTTTAATAACAAATTTCCTATAAATTGGATGACGTTAACTTGTGCCGTGCCAATTTATTATTGAAATTTTAAATTTATACTTTAAATTAAGGAAGATAATGGATTATCAGCTAAAAGTAGAGAAATAGTTAAATGTTATATAATACTTATTAGCTTATTACATTGAAGTCAGATAAACTTAAAATACATTATGTAATAATACTAATTGTTGTAGGTATTTTCTCTTTAATGTTTCTTTTTTGCAGTCTGGGTAAAGCTGTTGACATTCTTGGTTGCCGCAACACATACTGTTTCTGCTTCTCATTGACGGACAACAGTCCGTTATAGAGTCCTGAATTAATTTAACAGCTCGTTCAGCTGTGTCATTCACTTCTTTTAAATAATCTACTGTTTTAGTATTTAAAATCAACACATTTTCTTCTTCCCATCTACAAGAGCATTCATCCAGAAAATCTGTTATTAATTGCAGATGAGAGAACAAATATTTACTTTTCTCTGATACAAAGTTACACAGTTTTTTTTTTTTTCAAACTTGCAAACCATTTTTCTTGGATTTCGCCAGGTGGTACATGGTTTATTTAATCTGCTTATCTTCAAGGCATAATTTGACATCTTAGCAAAAATATTTTTAATGAATAAATTGCTCTTGCCACCCACATAGCTTGGTGCATCGCACCAGGAGGGTGTGTTTCAATTTCTTCTCCAAATCTCCTTCCAGAAACATTAAAGTTAATTCTACTAAGTTATTTCCGCAGTTCTTTTTGAGGAATTCCAATATGTCCAGTATTTCTGAGTCATTAAAACAGCATACTATGAATTCTTGATCATTAGGCAAATCATTAAAACTTATATTTTTCCAGCCTTCTCTCAATTACCTTTTATGTAGCCTGTGTATAAAGCAGTGTACCACAACACGTGATTTGCACTTTATCTTCCAGTGCCCAAATTTGTTTCGGACTTGGAAATGAACTCTTCAGAATTGATGATGACAAAACATATTATTAAACTGTGAGGTTTATGCTGCACTCTGATAACTGAATCACTTTTCTTCTCTGATTTTCCTTTGTCTTGGCCTTTCTTCTATCTATGAATTTTTTATTTATACCTGCAAGGTAGCCAATTAGTAAGGGTTCCCTTTATCTCTGTAAAAATATATCGTCTTCTATTTTAGTCATTTGAAGAAAATTTAATTGGAAAATATCAAAGCAGTTGTCCAGATTATTTACAAATTCTTCAAGGGACAGCTTAGTTTATATGTTAAGACTTTCGTCACAACTTTTATTTTGTTCATTGCAAATAAAGTTATCTAACACCACATAGAATGTGATGGGATTTTACTATTAATTTTAAATCCTAGAAATGATTTGCATATATAGGTTACCAATTATTTACTATAATGATTCAAAAAAAGTGTGGAAGTGTGTTTTTTTCTTTTCTGCTTTTGATTTTATGATTTGAAGAAATTTTTTCAAATATGGACTCAGTAGGGCTACCAAGACGGCTTGGCTTAATTAGACCATTTCAATATAACATTCACTAGAGTGTGTACTATTAATGAGAACAAAGATAAAATCTTTGGACCCGCTACGGTGGCCGCATGCTCTAGCGCAGAGGTCCCCAACCTTTTTGTACCTTAGAGCACATTCAAAACTAACGGTATTGTGGCGGGCATCAATCACTTTTTCAACTAAATTTATAGTCGAACATAATTCATAATGCAAATAACACACACAAATACATATTAAAAAATGGTGAGTTTAACTTATTTTTTTCTAATTCGCAAATAAAATAATGCAAATGGTAAGCACACAAAGTAAGTCCAAAATCAGTTTTAACAATTGAAACCATTTTCATCAAACCAAAAGTCACTGTCAATAAATAATAAAAAAACTGTTTTATTTACTATTTTAAGAAGACCAGAATGAATACACAAGGAAATATTTAACTACCCACCACCATTTTGGTGCTTAGGTACTTTTTTAAAATATGAGTTTATTCTCTGTTTATTCAGGTGACAAAGTTGGGTAGACTCAAGACAAGATATTTACAAAGGAAATAGGAAGTATTAGCATGGTATTAGTGAGTATAATGATAGTTCCGAGTAATAAAGTACACTTTGAAAATGAGCTGGCAAAGAAAGAGGAATGAGGGGGGGCTTCCAATCACCAACTTCTTGAGAACAGCATACCTGGAGATAAGCAGACATAGGATTGGGGACCCCTGCACTAAGGTGTCGCTCTTGCAATAGACTAGAAGTCTTGTGATAGGGAGTTTGGGGCTCAATCCCGGTCAGGTGTACTGAGGGTGGTTTTCCCTAAAGGGTTTTCCACTCTCCCTCTACTCAACTGTGGGTACCTTCACTCAAAAATCAACCCTCCACATCTTAAACACATTAGAGTAATTAGTACAGACACAGTGCTTTAAAAAATCCCTAATAAAGGAACAACATAGCTCACAAAGAGTGTAAATTATGCGCTCATAATAATTATCATGATCTTGGATATGAGGGGGAAATGAGAGGTATGGTCCAACTATTAACAAGGTAGCCAGAAAATGCCTTTAGGGTTAGCCATTTTGAGCGCTAATGCGATATTTCTCATGGCATTGACAATTTTGAGGCTTCAAAACCAATAGTACTAAGAATGTTTTGGTATGGCCCTTTTATAAAGTGATAATTTCTTTGAGGAAGAATAAATCTGTTTTGTAAACCATCGACTTAGATCTCATAACTACATCTTAACATGAAACATCATTAAAAAAGAGTTAATTTCTTCTTTTTGTGTGTTATTTTATAATGATAAAACTTAAAATGCTAGATTCTTATGGGCACCTGTTGATATCCCTCATCTCCATTTTGGCACGATCCATGTTTTGAGATAACACACTACTTCTTAAATAATGCGGCATTGTTGGATGTCTGCACCACGTCTCGGCTCTTATATAAGTGGCAGTCTTGTGAAGCATCCTATGTTGGAAAAGTTGAAAGTAAAAACTCACTCCATTACTGGTGGACCTTTGCTCTCTGGCCCCCATTATTTATAAGGACGAGGCAAGAGGAGAAGAGATGTAGGCTTGGTGAGTGCAAGAAACTGTTTCTCTTATTTATTGAATGATCGAGAAAAAGGAAATCTTCCAGGAGCTCTCTGAGCATTCTGGTTCCTCTAACTTGTGTTGGCATGAAAAAAGTTATCCAATTAAAGAAAAGGTTGAATTGAGACCAATGTATGTCTCAATTTATTATTCTGTTATATAGTATTCCACTAAAGCAATTAATTAACCCATTTCCTGGACTTATTTAAACTTTAAAATCACCTTCTATGAACATTGGTTATTATTCATGTATAAAATATGGTATGTGAATGTGAAATATACTCATATGATATTATCTATCAGTCAGTGTCTATCAATTTATAAGCATTTTTGCTTGAAAGTACAATGTGATGTTTTATATAGCCTTAATAGTGACGAAATCATGTATAATATGGCTGAAATGGTCTCTGGATGAAGTAATAAAAATATAAACACTCACCGCTTTAGCTTTCACTGAAACATAATTTCACGGTTACATATTAGTGTATGTTAAGGACTATCATATTTGTAGTGCCGGGCTATTTGAAACCTACCAGAAAATTGTATATTCATACTTTTAACAGGTCTTCTCTCTTGCTTTCTGCTTGTGAACTCAAAAATTATGCGAGGGTGTAGGAAAATTCACATTAAGCTGATAGGAGGCACTCATACATCGAGCTTTTTTTTCTCTGGAAAATCAGGAAAATACTGAAACAATATTGAATTTTAGGCAGATTAGGTAGACACCGTTGGATAGAAGAAAAGACTAATTGAATAAGTAAGCACGCTGATTCAATTTCATGTTACCACCCTCACTCTGTTTATCATTTAAACATGGGATTTCTCAACAACTTCATACCTACTCCTAACCAGGTCAAACCCTGTTCTAAATGCCATTGGCTTAATTTACACCAATCAATTTTAAGAAAAATTAAATTTCATAATTCTATATTGCTCTTTTAAAGTGTCTGGAAGAAAATAAAAATCCAGTGAATCTTTTTCTAAGAAAATAATAGTAGACTTGAATATTAGGCATAATTTGCTTCACATCTTGACAATTAGCATCCACTGCTTTAACCCTTTAATGCTTCCTGAAGGTTGGTAATGTTGGGGTGATGCTTTAAACCTAGGACTTCCAAGAAAGGTCTTGTAGCTAAACCTCCTCAATTAACTTTTTTTTATGGAATTCAAGTTTAAAAAATATCTGATAGGACTAATATTTTGCAATCAAGTTCTAAGTTTTACATTATGTTGGCATGTGCAGCATACCTTTTACAAAAGATTTTTTTGTTAGAAATTGTTTCAAAATCTCACAGAAAATTTAATATATTATAAAATAAATTGTTAAAGGAAATTATTTTACTGGCAAAACCAGGGTTTATTTTAAAATCTCATTCTAGATTTTGAGTGATCGCCTTGAATACAATAAAGTGGGATCACAAATTATACATCATAAATTGAATGGTATGGATTTTCTGGACAAGTAACTCTTTCGGCCAGATGATAGTTATGTAGTGCTGGGATCCCAACCTTTTTTGTTTGAAGAACTTTTAAAATATTTTATAAAATCTCTTGTAATCCCCACCTGACAAGCACATTAGTTTTGACAGAGATAAATTACAAAATATATGTGTAAACCAGTAGGGTATGTTCTTATTCAGATACACGAGCTCTCTTAACATATTTCCATATTGTACAAATATTGTGGGTAGACAGAAAAATAAAAGGCAAGCTTTTGGAAATTCTCTTAGAATTCTGGTTGGGAATCACTGGTAGTGTATCATAATGCTAGACTATGTCTACGGGCCTCTATATCGATGTCAAATTCACTCTTTTTGGCATGTTTTTATTTTTTCTTTAGATTCAAAAAATGGGGATTTTACCTACCAAAAAGATTCCACAATGATTATTTCATAATTATATTGTATTAAGTTAAAGGTAACTTCTTAGAGGGGGAATGATTTTTCCCCCCCTCCAATTCTGTGCTATATCTATTTAAGACCCATTTGGGTGGCCGCATTTTATAACGCGCTACTCTTGCAGTAACTTAGACTGCCGATGACAGTGAGATTGAGGTTCAAATCTCGGTCGGGTATACTGAGAGTGGTTTTTCCAAAATGGATGTCCACACAAATGCAGGTACACTTTGTATAAACTTAACCTTTCTAATCCTTAAAACTATTAGTGTAACTAGTACATAGGCTTATAACCTAAACAGGTAGTAGGATGCGGTGTTAAAAAAAAATCACTTCTTAGTACATTAATAAAATACATACTTTGTATAATCAACCATATGACTGTATAGTTGATTAAATGTTGGCTAAACTAGGTTTAATGTTCAATACCATTAACATTTTTATTTTATCACGATACTAAATGGCCTTTATTTTTGTTTTGTTTTAGGTTTGCTGTGTTGTCTTGAAGTTCACAGAAAGAGGCCTCTAAAAGAAGTACTTGTAAGTATTCTAAAGTGGCGATTTATATTTTAACGGTCATAAAAATAATCTCATTGTTTCAAATAAAAAATTGAATTTTTCCCCAAGAGTCTGTGGCAGCTGGGAAGAGCTGTTCATCTCCGAATGTTTGGTTTGACTCAAAGCCAAGCAGAATATTGTGGCAACAGTTGTGAGTCCACTTTAATTCATAAGTACCCCTAAGGAGCTAATGATTTAAAATTTGAACATAGTTAAAATAATGAGCTTTAAAAATACCAAAGTAAATGTGAACATGATCCAGTTATCTTATGGTCTTTGATGATTCTCATTAATGTAGCACCACAAAATTATAATTTTATCATGAACTGCTCGAGCACTCATTATTTAATGTCTAATTACCTTTCAACATTGGTTCACAGTTGATTGTAGCTATTATTTGTGTCCTGTTTACAAACGGCTGATAATAGCCCATTTAATCCATGGTTATGTGCCAGGTTAGACCTTTGTGGTCTAGAGATTTGAGTTTGTGATGGCTACAGATCCACTGTTCCCGGGTTCTATCCTCGGTGCCTAAATATATCTTGTGTTGCACTGGGTCTGGAACAGGTTTAATTCAACCTCATGAGGACAAATGAGCTACTTTAATGAAAGAGTAGATGCTTAATTGCAAAATAGTGAGATAGGTGGCCAGCGTGCCAGCACACCATCTATCCGCAAAAGCTGACGCTGACTGTCTCCGTCAAAAGACCGCAGCCACTCTGTCAGTAAGGCTCGATTGCATGCTGATGCCATGAACTCTTACTGTGTCAGCTCCTTTAAACATTTGGTTTTAATATTTTAAATAGCAATGTTTATATCCAGTTGTTTTATAATAGATTGGGTATCCCAATTTTAATGTGTGCTTGTAAATTAAAACATCTAAACAATTAAAGTGTATGATTATGACCATTGAACTAATCTTGATAAATAGTTGCTTTAGTGAGACCTACTACCTTCAAGCCTGCAGTTGATGCTTTATTAAGGGAAAAGCTAGAAACTGCCTGACAATTCCAGCAAATAACGAAGAATAATCTTTGTCTAGATTGTCTCGGAGCATGAGCTATCTCTCTCGGGTGTCGCCACATTGATAATGGTGAGTTAAATGGGTGTTCTTTGCTCGCAGTTCTTTAATAAAAAAATTTCTACATGTGTGGATAAATATTTTGGTTTAGTTTTGTTAAATCTTTTAAGATTTTTAGTAAGGTTTTCCAATTAAACTAAAAGAAACTTTTTTTTATTTAGTAGTTAAAATCTACTTTTTTATTAATAAAATTTTACAAAAACCATCTTTTTTAGTTTAATGACTGAGAATGAAAATGAATTACCGTATTTCTTCAATTCTAAGATGCACATCTTTTCCAATTTGAATGTCTCTGAAAAGGGGTGCATCTTAGAATCGATGGCGTCCTAGAATCTCAGTTCTTTTTCAACCAATGCTCTTGATTGCTCAGAAGAATCGGTGGTACTGAAAAGTTAAGGTGCATCATAAAATTGATGGGGTCTTAGAATTGAATATCTACGGTAAATCTTCTGAATGTAGCGACACGTAGAATTGATCTTCATATAAATGTCTCCAAAACAAAGGTGATAGGTTTTGATAAGGACTGATCAGGAAATGATTGTCAGTGGATGGATGGTAAATCGATAGAATAGTGAATTTATCTCGCATAGTAGTAAGTGAACTATTGCAAAGCATAAAGTAGTATTGGAGGAGGTAAGATGGCAGTATATTATTATTATTAGCACCGCGTCTTACTACACGTTCGGGTTATACGCACTTACGCTAATGTGTAATGGTAGGGTGATTGTGAGCTGAAATGAAGGACCTACAGTTTAACGTGGAATCCGAACCATGGTGGAGGCCTGGCATTCCCCACATTTACAAGATGTCTTGTCAGAGGTGAAGGAAGGGTTTGGTAATCAGATAAATCTTTGCCGGGATTGAGGATTGAACCCCGGCCGCCAGCATAGAAGTCTGACACCTTACCCCTAGACCGCCAGGTCACCGGCAGTATATAAAAGTGTGTTAAGGCCAACATTGTTTTATTGTGAATTATGTGTCCCACGTTGGTTTGGGAATATTGAGAGGATGAAAGTGGATCGAGCGACGAAACAAATATATAGAGGTAGAGTGTGTGGATCAAATGGATGGGGCAGGCCATGTAAGACATGGTTAAATTTTGTTGGCGAATGAGTGAAAAAGAGAAACACTAGAGTTGTAAGAATAAAAGAACATAATATATGACTCTGTGTGTGGATATTGTTGAAGCGAAGTAGAATGATTTGAATATAACCTCTTTAAAAACTCACAAATACAAGTGTTTTATAAATTAGTAACATGTGAGGTCACAGTGGATTTGTACTTGCATTGGTGGTCACACATTGTAAAGTGTCACGTTTTCAATATACTGAAATAATAGGTTCATATCTCATCCAGGTTCTTTATCACATCTCTTCTGCTTTAATGAAGGTGCATTTATGTTAACTGTTGGGGAGGTGTGGGGGGTGGTTATTTGAATATTCTCAAAGATCAATTTCTGAATTATTTGTATTCAACCGAATTCCAAATTATTCACAAATTTTTCCCTTTGAATGCCCAACCACAAATATTTGTTAATTAAATTTCACAGCACATTGTTATGTATTAAACAATTTATTTGAAGTTATGTATATTTGTTTCAGTGATTTTAAATTTTCATATTAATTTATTTGTTAACTAAAACCAACTAAAAATTTCATTTCTCAAGAAAACATCACAAGATTTTATCTATTTATCCACCATTTTATTGTTTATTTGTGTTATCACTATAAACTTAGTACACTCATATTGTGCATCAAATATGCAGCCATGTTAATATGTATTGCTGGCGAGCTTCCCTAGTGATAATATCCAAACTTGTACAATCTACATGTAATAAAACAACTATAAAACAAACAAATTTAAAATTAAATATCAAATCACCGAGCTCATTTGCTTATGCTATTTAACTATAAAGTGTTACATTTGGAGTTCTATGCCTTTTTATTTGTATGTTCTCTCTAAACTAATTACAAAAATTGAATAATATTTTTAGTTTGTAATTTTTTAACAACAAACTATTTCTAAATTTGACTGTTTTTAAAAGTTTAGTTTGAATATTTTTTAAATTCAACACCTCAACTTAGTTGATAGCATGTCTTTCTACTGAACTAAGGGTCCTGAGTTTTATTCCCGGCATGGCCGATCACTGGTGAAATGTGGGCTTACACTTTCATGGTGATGAATTAACGGCCGGGGACTGGATGTTGTGCCTGTCCTAGTCTTCAGCTTGATAATGAAGCCACAACAGGCCTTTCAATCTGGTAGTGAAAAATATATGGCTTTAAAAAAAACTGACCCAGGCCATTTTTGATTCATTCATAACTTGGCTATCTAAAATGACATGGTTTTCTGCTATTAAAGTTTTTAATCTCACTAAGATTATCGTTAATGTGACTTCTAAATTTTGCTGGCCACATTTTAAATATGTATACCAGTAAGTAATACCAAGTTGCACTGAAACTTTGATAATTATTTGATTGTGACGTTATTCATATTCGATTTAGAATTATTTGTGCTTAGAATCACCATTATCACATCCCTAATTTGTCTACGTATTAACATTGGTGTTAGAACATATAAATGTAATTTAAATAAATTTTGTTGCAGCCATGTTCTTTGAAATTATGCTATGTATTTAGCTTCAAATAAGCATTCTCACACCGCACTTTATAGGTGTGATTTTTTGGCTTTTTCTTGTTATTGAAACTTGTTTTATTTATAGGTCATCTATTGCTCATTGTTCCAATTGATAAGGTTCTGATGAGCAAAATTGCATCCATTTGAAAATGCATTCAAGATAACTTTCATCATTACTCAAAGATCTGCTCACCTCTAAACAGGAGTGACCATTAAAATTTGAAGGAGAAAAATCCGCTTCATGGCGCACTTCCAGATGATGACTGGCCAAGTAGCGGTTCGTGCTAATCATGTAAGCTTCCTTATACTGAAAGTTTATGGCCGCTAAACAACTATGTTGTACCCAATATAGTATGCATGGGGAAAATTCGCAATATTTCTAATTTTTCAAATTTATCTGCTTTTGTATGATTCATAATGAAATGACGAAGTAAAATACATACTGGACTAAAGAGAAAATAAATTAGGAGGGAGGGGAGGTAAAAGGAGGATCGCAAAGGGTTGATGATAGTTGAACATTCCTTTTTTCCTATTTTTGCTACAGCCCCAATAATATAAAAAACGTTATTAATTATTTATTTTGGCTCTATGAGGTGAATATAGTGTTTTTTAACATGTCCTACTTTTTCATCAAAATGGCAGTCCTACTTTTCCTAGTTTTTTACACCCAAATTATCCTATGAGTTCTGAAGTTATAATAAATATTCTATAATTTATAGCTAAAATAAATTACATCCAAAATAATAGGTTATAAATGAGATATTAAATTTCCCGTATCCCACAAGATTGGTTTTTACTTTTTTACCCAAGTTGAATATCACTGCTATAGCATAATCATGAATAAAGAATGCACTCAATCATTTTCTAAGCTATATTATTTGCGGTACCTCATCATCATCATCATCATCAATTGTGACCTGGTCGGTTTAGTAAAATGCCTCCATCGTCCTTTAATTTCTTCCATTCTTCTTCTCTCATTTGAACACCTTCTGTTATCTGCTCCTATCATCTCTTCCTTAGCCTCCCTTACGGTACATACATACTTCATTTTCTTAAAGCATACCAAACAGACATAATACTGTAAATTAATGTAATGTAAGTGATAGGAAAGCAAACCAACCCTTACATAAACAAATAAATATTTCTTGTTATCATTAAATACTCTTCAGATATTGATCTTCTGATTATGTTCCCAGTTATACATTATTTTTAATTTTTAGAAATATTTTTTTTCTCGTATCAAGGAGGATAGACAAAGACAAGAACACAGATTTAAAGAAAAATTAAAATCCTAATTTTTTAAATTATTCTTTACTATTAATGTTTTGTGGTTTTCTCTCCTTAATATTAAAATGGAATAGCGCTGAAAACTATAATTCATTTGTAACTGTGAAAGGCATGAGAAAAGTTATGGTTATTTGTTTCTATCAAGGTCTAACATAATTATCCTTTCAAGTTGGCTTCCTTCCCTATCATATTACATTATTTTACTCTGTAGAGAGAAAATAACTTTGTAGTATTTCCACATTTAAGCAACTATTTGTTTTAATAAACAGCTAGCAGAAGATATACAAACCATTTTTAAATAAATTTAAAAATAAAATTGTTTGATGTTTATTATTTGAATGTTAAAAGTGACTATAAATAAATATAACGGTCTCGCAGATCATATGGTATGATGAATGGAGTAGATTCCATAACTTCTGCCAGCTGACAGATACCACCACTCCTATTGTATATGGGCTATATACAGAGACGCGTTTTTTAGCATCAATTATTTGTAAAAATAGCATTTTAGTTTTGAAAAATGGTGTTTGTAGCATTAGTTTATGTTTTAAAAAACAGCATTATGTTGCATATTGACACCACTACATGACACTACAAATAAAACTTAATTCAAATAATACGATGGGTAAATTTTTGTAGACTAGGGTCTATGCAAATAAAGACAACATACATTTTCAGATACAGGCATACAGCAGGATGATTTAATTTTTGTATGGGTGACCTGGCGGTCTAGGGGTAAGGTGTCAGACTTCTATGCTGGCGGCCGGGGTTCGATCCTCGGTCCCGGCAAAGATTTATCTGATTACCAAACCCTTCCTTCACCTCTGACAAGACATCTTGTGAATGTGAGGAATGCCAGGCCTCCACCGTGGTTCGGATTCCACGTTAAACTGTAGGTCCTTCATTTCATCTCACAATCACCCTACCATTACACATTAGCGTAAGTGCGTATAACCCGAACGGGTAGTAAGACGCGGTGATAATAATAATAATAATAATAATACATTTTGTAGGGGAATGTTTGCTTTCAAACACAGTTTCACTTATGAAGGCAGTCTTTTCTATCTTGACTTTTTTCACCATCTGATTCATTTCTAAAATCATGCTTTGTCATTTGCTGCAGCCAGCGACCCCTGCATCCAATGATTTCATTGTAACATCCCCACTAAATTGGACATGTTTCTTCAGAGTGTCCAGTTTTTCCCCACTCGAGACAACTCTTACATACACCACTAATTAAAATACTTGAATCACTATTATAAAATGTGTTAGTTGTAAAATAACTCAAACGTTTGTGATTAGATACTATAGGTCGCACAATGATATTACGATGTGAGTATGTGCACATGACACGAAAATGAATACAATCAAATAGCCACCGGGATAATGCAGTGATTGTCCTCACTAGGCAGTAGACACACTCATAATTTCGGTGGTGGAAGCGAGAAAGGGATGCGCAGGGTGGGTCTACTTCTGGCACTTCATCACATGATTGGCTCGTGGTTTTTACAGTGGGGAAAATACCAGGAAATACCAATCCCAAGCTCTCTGAATGTGTTTCTGTAGACTGAATGACAAACAGTCATGAAGAGGGTTGTGGGAATCGTGGACATTTAGAGGTTAAATTAAATAGAAGACTAACCCTCCTTCATTGTCACTGTTCTGACTGGAATGATCTTGTGTGCATGTCTAAGTTCAAAGTCAAGGTGTTTTTCGTGTTTTAAAATGCAACGTAGGTTTTGTTAGTCATTGTGTATTCATTTGGTAGTTATTATATGTAGGCCTACATTTTTTATAATCATGGAAAGCTACAAATTACTATGAGGAACAGGCCTTGAATGTAAATTTTGTAAATTCACTACATGTTTTTTGGTATTCTTCATTTATAAATTAAATGCAATTTGAAATTTGTGAAATGTCCTTCCTTCCGAGCTATTAAAAGTGTTATGTTCTTACCTCTTTTATAATGTCACTCGTTTACATCAAAATTTGTTTGGCCCCTTCGCCCTTCGATGACAGTATAACCAAGTTCGTGTGTGTGTGTAATTATAAATCGCTGTGACTTGGCTCATAATGGCATTTATTGCTGAAACAGTTGCTTATCGCTTTATACTGCAAATATAAAACCTCTTGAAAACTCACCCAAACCATATGAAATGTGAACATTTATCGTTAAAATTAAAGAAAAAACCAGGTGTCTAGCTATATAGCATGCTTCTCCGAGGTTACAGTTTCAGCACGTTGCCAAAAGAAAAGACTAGTCCATTCTCTTTCCCCTCTCAAAGTAAACCATAATGTGCCCCAACAAAACATCCCCGCCTGATACCTAGTCTCTGTGTTTAGCTTTGTTTTGTTTGAAACTTCTGGCAACATCTTTATAGATATGAAAACCTTTATCCATTGCCATTGATGTCATCTTAATCCGTCTGAGCTTTAATAGCCTATTTGTTAGCTTGGTGATGGTTTAAAGGATTTGCTGAGGTGGTGGGATTTTTATTAGTTAGATCCATTAAGTATGCTTAATATGTAACTATTACGACCATGTTATTTTAATTGATTTCAGAGATGTTTGGTTACTACTGATCAACACAGTGGCACAATCAGCATTGTGTGACATTTTATGAATGTATTGCATTTGTGTTTGTCATCATGAAGGATGAAACTAGAGGCCATTCACCACCAGAGTGGTGGTAACTGACGACTAAAGTTGATCTACTCTCGTGCATTCATTCACCAAGCCAGAATATGATATCCAATACTATAGGTGTCACTTTCGCCACTTTGTTAGTCTTATGGATATATTATAGTTCTAATCAAACCTCCATTCAGTTGCTTCAATTTAGCAACACTGCAATTTTTCAGTTATGTCTCAAATTCTTAGAGAAGCATGTAGTTTCATATTATATAATATCTTTGTGTTTTTTTATTTATCTCTATATGAAACATTAATATTGCCAAAAAATTTAAACAATATAACTGTGAAAGTGTGAAGTGTTAAAAGTGTAAGGAGAAGTCAAGAGAGAAGTGTATATCTCAACTCCACACACATCAATATATTAACAATTAATTTTGTAAAACTTGTTTAAAATCAGTGTAAAATAGGACTAAGTTGTTAAGCATTAATTTATGTTACACTTTATATTTTAATTTTTAATATAATTCTGACAAAACTTATTAGAATCTTTTCTTTCACTAATGATTTAAAATACCCTATTTTCTTAAGCACTCCTTGTTCATAGTATTTACATGCATTATTACTAAAAGTTTTTATTTCTTTGGTGTAACTATGTTTTTTAATCAAGGTCTGCAAGGTGTAATAGTCCTAACTTGATAAATAAATACACACAATTCTTGTGGCAATAGAAAAATCATAGTGAGTAAAAGACTGCAAAGAAAAAATCTCTAAAAACAGGTGTAAAAAGTAGTAGCAGCTTATAGGCTTGACTAAATAAATTCACAAACTATTAAGGCTTGAAGTAATTTTTATCAATAGTGTCGAGGTCCATCTATTTCTAAATACCACATAACACTTGAAGCTAAGCAGTAAAGAGCATCTAATATAATCTGTTATAGTGATTCTAAACTATCTCTATATAACTACATACAGTCCTCAAAAGGTTATATATTTGTTGTGTATTATCTAAGGGTGCTACAATAGTCCACACTGAAATTATATAAAGGATTTTTTGTGTGGGGAGGGGGGGAGGTTCTTGGATCAATCCAGTAATCTTTCTGTTAAGGTTTTTATACAGCTGCCTGTAGAAAAGTAATGTTGGTGTCATCCAATCCATGTTAAAAAATTATCATGTTTCTAGTAATTAAATCTAGGGCTGAGACCATAAAGCTCATTAGGGGGACGACACTTCTCCCCTACATTATATCAGACATGCCAACCTTCCCGATTGATTTAGGCGGAAGATTTTCTAGGTTATCTCACGTTCTTCCAATTTTTTCATTTGGGTATTATAAAAATTCCTTCTTTTGCCGTTGTCATTCGAGTGATGTATTCAGCTATGTGTGTTGCATTTGATACCTGAGCATATAATCAATTATTGCGACCAGAATCATGCCACAACTGTGATTGGTGTACTTGTAAAAAATAAATGGCTGGCTTTCTTTGTGAAACTATAGAATACTGTTTTATTTTGATGTAAATGTGCATGGTGTTTAGCAAAAATGTTGAAGAAATACAATGTGTTTTGTACTTTATGTGGGTGTAATTTTTCACTACCTCATGGTGGCAAGTGTGATGTAGTGAAACAGTGCAACCAAAGAATCACATAGATAATACTGTGTATGTGGAAAATAACTACAGATGGGATTTTTCTGGCAATAAAGACGATAAAAAGAAACCAGTACAGAATGTTTGTTCACTGTATTTATTACTGAACATAGCCTGCTTTTCATTTGTGCCGAGCAAGTGTGTCAATTGTTCAAGAAACTGTTCCCAGACAGCCAAATAATTATTAAATATGGTTGTGTCGGAACAAAAACTGAATCAATCTTCAATAAACAACGGAAAAAGAAAAAATTGTTGTGGAATTCTGAAGCGTGTAAAGTGGTTGGGATTTTAGACCCTTTTCATTTATATAATTGTATTGATTTGCCATTGTTAACTTGTTAATATGATCAAGATATCTAAGTATTAAATTTATAATACATTATTGTTTTCCAGTCGTCAAACCTAATTTAAGCTCTATGTTAGGATCAAATGTTCTAATTATATTTAAGTGTAGGTTTTAATATTAATGATAAATTGTCAAAATCTTAATCAAAGTTGTAACTATAAGGAAAACCTCATTTCGCTTTATGAGGTAATTGTATTATATTTGGAAGAAGGTATAGGAAAGGTGGATAGAAACCTATATGTTTCTATCCACCTTTCCTATACCTTCTTCCAAATATAAATCAAAGTTGTAAGCAATAGCTGTGTTAAATTTCAATTCATCAACTTAATTTTTCGACCTTTAACTTTTAAATCCAGTAGTTTTCATTTTTGTAAATTTCTTTTTGGGATATTAGCTTCATCTAAATTTATTACTTTTCACTTTCAAGCATTGTGCTATATTATTTATCTGAACCCGGAAGCTGTGAGGTGTATATGTGGCCTCACAGTCGAAAGGGGAGGTTTGGCGCGAACAGCCAGCCAATCAGTACATCCGATTTAGCATCTGGTTTTGACCTTAGCTGGAAGGGAAGCGTCAGACGCGACACTGGCCGGTTAGCACACAAATAGATAAGACCTGTATTCAAAAAGTTATTTTCATAACATGGGCAGATAGGATTTTGAGATGGGTGGAAAGAGATGTAGAGCCGATGGCTAAATGACCACTACCTTAAATAATTCTCCGTATTCATGTACTAAGTAATTTATTTCTCATTCAGTAACCCGTGGTACTAAATTTCTACTTATTTGATCCATACTCTTCTCCACCTCCACCATTAATTTACTAACCCCCGAGATGCTCTACTAAAACACTGGCAGCCGCGGATCCATAATAAACAAGAAGCTGAGAGAAGATGGAGTGAGTCTACTGGTTACAAGTGCGCCATTTTATATGGCTACTGATGGTACTAATCAAATTGATTCAAAGCTATATCCAACTCTGGTGATATTCCATAATATTGATAAACTCAAAATAGAAAGGTGTTTGCTTTCAGTTGGTGACTCGACTGGTCTGAACATTGACACTCTTTACTTATTATCTGAAGTCATGTGCAATTCCTTTGTCCATTTGTGTGGCTCTTAGTGCAAACATTTGACTATAGTAGGGTGCCCATGCCACTTAATTGATTTAGCTGCTAAGAAGGGAGCAGCAACCCTTCCTGTTGATATGGTTTATATTATCTATTTATTACTACCTTTTTAAAAAAAAAGTGCTAAAAGAAAAGAGAGGTTGAAACCATTTCAAAAGTTGAAAAACATGTACACACATGTCTTCACCAGGAGTCTAAATAGACAGTTGATTAGCATAACAAAGTGAATCAGGAGAACGACACTAACAAAGTAATAGGCAGTGCCACAGCCAAAGTTGTGGAGACACAAAAACAAGAGTAATAGAGCACTTGGCTAAATCGTGGTTTAAATTAGGATAGCCAGCACACTTCCCTTGGTAATACTGGAGTAGAAATTGTTTAGATAGAACATAAAAAAAAAAATTGAAGGGCAAGTTTTCACTGTCACAAACAGCTAAAATAATTTTCTCAGACCACAATGACCTTTTACAATAAAATAAAAAACTGCAACATGCTTTTATGAACAGGGCCTCCCCAAAGCACTGGTGTGTAGTCAAATAGACAGTGCTCAAAATAGTGGGCCCACAACATCAACAGGAACAAACATCATCATCCCTCTGGTGACTACATACCACCCTGGACTCTACGAATTCAACAATCTCTTGAAAACAGGTTTCCCATACTGCAATCCTCCACCACTACACAACATATCTTCAAAATAATAATAATAATAATCTGCCAATTTACATAACTTACTTGTAAAACCCAAACTGCCAGACCCCACTATTCAACCCGAACCCAAACAAATATCAGGTTAATTTAACTGGAACTGCACGCTCTGCAAAACCTGCATCATATATAACCCAACAAATTCATTCTCTAGCAACATAAAATAAATTATCCTGTAAAAGGCCCCCAAACTTGTGATTATGAAAACCTCATCTACCAACTGGAATGCAACCAGTGCCATGCACAATACATAAGTATCAAATATTTTCAAGCATTCTTTGTGAATAAGTTCCCAGCAATTTTGGATGTTGATGATAAAGATTTAGATGCATTGCATTCACAGTTTTTTATGTTTCAACTATAAGACGACCTAGAATTTGAAACAAAGTAAAGCATTCTTTGTTCGGTTGAAAGGAAGTTACAGATGGGATTTTGAAGTATGATATCCAAGCAAAATTTATGTTCTGGAATGCGAAATAGCCATGTTAAAAAAACCAAAGACTTATTTCAGAGCATCGCATAGTGATGAGACATTGGAAAACCTAACAATAAAGTCCACACAACACCATATTTGTTTTGACCAGGAATTTGACCCCTCTTTTTTTAAAGAGGGCTAAATCAGCAACAGCAATGAAGAAGCAGTAGCCAATGGTTAATATTGTATAACCATATAAACCTAATTTTTATTTATTTATCTAAGAGCTAAGGATTAACAGACTTATTTGTTTTAGTTATTTAATATGTCAATAATTAAATTTAAGAACCTATGTTTGGTAGTGCGGAAAAAAATAATCTTCCGGTTATATTCAGGAGAACTTTTGTAATTTACATGAAATTTTGGGTTGTCCTTATTTACAATTAAAAGATGGTGATACTGTTATTTGAAATATAACACTAGGCTAAATCATGGTTTGAATTAGATGGGTTAGCCAGCACACTTATCTAAGTGATACTGGAATATAAACTGTTTATATGGAACATTTTTAATGACAAGCTTTCACTGTCACAACTTCCTCAGGTCAAGAGAGTAGACATGTCGATACTATCATTTTCATATATATATATATATTGAACAGTCTTACTTTCACATAAAGGTTTCAACTAACCTTTTAATTGTGTTTATTAAAATACAAATCATGAAATATTACACTCATGACGGTTTTAAAATGTTAACAAACTGTTGAATAAATGTTTTCTTTGCAACATAAAAACTTTATTTTTACATCATTGTTGATAAGAAAAACATTCCTCCTGAATGTACCTCTTCCATTTATTCATATTACATTATATATGGGTCGTCAGTGTCTGCTGTACTTTTCCAGAGATTGACAAGTACATGACTCCAAATAAACAGATATGAAAAATCAGCATGACCGCCCAGCTGTGTGTAACTTGATACAATTGACTCCTAAAACTTGCTAGTACTAACATCTATTATTGCATAGCGTTACTGTAACTGCTGTCCAGATTGATGGAGTCAGTACAAACAACCCTCCCACTAATTTCAGTGTTCTAAAATAAATATTAGCACCACGTCTTACTACCCATTCGGGTTTTACGCTTTAAGTACTTTCAGTATTCTAGACTCTAGGCATAACCTATTTATTCAAGTATTTTGTCCTTACAGGACAGTTGACCCTGTTCCAGAGCCACTGCACAAAAAAATTCTGAATGTGTCAGGAATTGAATCTAGGACTTTTGGATCTGTAGCCAGAAACTTTTGACTAATAGACCACAAAGCTGGTCAAATAGATGGAATATGCAGTTTTTAAAAAAATCTAAATTCTTCACTATTTAAGAATCTATAAATAAATTTAAAGATGGCCCACAACACTTTTTTTTAAATTTCATTAATGGTAATCAACATTTTGGAAAAGCCTGTTTACTCAACAAACCTATTCTAATCAAAGATTTGTTAAATATTGTTTTAATACTATTTTTTACTTTTATTTATGATCAACTAAATATTTACTATTAGACATAAAAGTTTGTATCTATTTACATCTAACTATACTAAAATTGAAATCAATGGTTGATTAGTCATGAACTCAGATATTTGATTTTTGCATTCATTACTGTTTCCAGTCTATGGCCTGGGTTAGTTTTTACAAGTCTCATTTTTCCACTACTGGCTGACTAGGACAGGCACAACTTACAGTCCCCAGCTGTTGATTTATCAATGTGAAAGGGTAAACCCATATTTTCATCAATGATAAATTTTCGGCCATGCTGGGAATTAAACCCGGGACTCTTAGTTCAGTATGCAGACATGCTATCAATAGAGCTAAGATGTCACGCCTTTAGGAGGTCTGGTTTTTAAATAGCTTGACTCACAGCTCATGGTGCTCACCTGGCATAAGACATTTCTGTGCAGATGAGCCGAAAAGTCACAGGTCATGGAAAGATAAAATGTAATTCCAGAGCCGCTTTTTGATAGGTCTTACCGTTTAGCCACAAGACACCTCCAAAGAAAGGTCCGCACCAACTCTAGATTTTCCCGTCATTTACAGGCTAAAAGCTACAAGTTTGCCAAATTTCTAGCTCATCTAGAAATGGGTAAACATTAATGTCGGTTAATCAGCCATGGGGCTTTGTAGTAGTATAATGGCCAGGCTATCCACATTTAATAACGCTAGTGGGCTAGGAATGAGCATGAGGTA
This sequence comes from Timema douglasi, assembly GCA_901482245.1. Lineage (NCBI taxonomy): Eukaryota > Metazoa > Arthropoda > Insecta > Phasmatodea > Timematidae > Timema > Timema douglasi. The sequence goes on along the minus strand of CABEEJ010001808.1, from coordinate 50,876 downwards.
ATTATCGGGAATATATCCGGATTAGTGTTGAGGCAGAGTGGAACAGCATTTAATTAAAAATACTATATATATGGTCAGGATAGACACACTCTGGCCTACCATCACAGGTATATGATAATAGAAAATATGGTTCAGTCCACCTACTAGGCGCTCTATTACATACATAATTGTTTTCATAGGGAAACTAATGGGGTAGTGACTCATAATACTTGGAGTCTACATAGTGGGTTCCGCGAAGCCTCTCCTACTGAATCCTAATCTCACCCCCAAGATATGAGTAACCTGGTGGAGGTTGGGTTGAACACAGCGTAAACGAGAGACAGGATACTGGTCATGGCCAAAATCAACAACTTGGCACAGAATCTGGCCAGTTGGCTCTTAGCTGGGAGTGGGGAGGTAGGTGACGAGCTAAGTCATCAGCACCCATAGCCTTAGTTAGGGAAGGTTCCCACCAAGATAAGGCATATCTGAGGACCCATAAGCGGCAGCCGTGCTACTCAGGTGTAGGTCACGACAGGCTTACTAAACCGGTGGCCAAAACAAGCCCATACTCGAGTAAAATGCCGGATTGGAAAATTGTAGACAAACAGTTATGAATAGGGACGACGAACATTAGAACACTGTGGAAAAGATTGGAGATATGTTGAATGAAAGACGAGTGGGCGTCCTGGGCCTGAGTGATACCAAGTTAAGAGGGAGTGCCCAAAGGGAAGTAAGGAATTTCTTCATTCTGCATTGGATGGAAAATTATAAAGGTAGGAGAAATGGAGTAGGTTTAATAGTGAGATATGTGCTGCAGGCGGAAGTAGTAGGGATTAATGATATAATAATAAATATTACAACAAACAAACAGGAAAAGAGGTGGGGTGATATAAGCTATACCCCACAAGTGGGGTGCCCAACAGAAGAAAAATACAAGTTTTAGGAATACCTATAAACGCATATGGGAAACTTGTCAGATGGTTATGGGGGATCTGAATGCAAAAGAAGGAAGCGAGAGAGTAAAGTTTCAGTAAGTGTTCGGGAAGCTATTGGAGCTATGTGCAAGAAATAAAATTAAAACGGCAAACAGCTGGTGTAAAAAGGAAATAGAAAGTCATAAGATTGGAATGGGGATCAACAGTCTGTCATAGATTATTTCATCATAAATAAAGAAATGAAATGACAGACCGTAAACATCAAGGTAATACCAAGTGTGTCCTTAGATAGTGACCACAGGTTGTTTGTGGCAGACATAAAGGGATGGGAGTGTAGGATAAAGGTAGTAAGACAAGACAGAAGAATAAAGATGTGGTGGCTTGAAAAAATGAAGAGGAAAAAGAACTGTACCTAAGAAAGGCAAGAAGTTTAATACCCAAGGATGAGATGCAAAGTGCATAGGTTAAATGACAAATGTTTAGTAACAGTTTGGCGGGAGCTGAAGAGAAGGTATGTGGGAGGACAAGTATGAGGAAGTGGAAGAAGACACCCTGGTGGTAAAGGAAGTAGTGTAGAAGAAGAAGAAAACATTCAGAAAGAATATTCTAAAAATTGAAAAATGACACCTGGACACGGGAATCGAACCAGGGACCTTCGGCTTAGTACGCCGAAGGTTCCGGGTCCGATTCCCGTGTCCAGGTGTCATTTTTCAATTTTCAGAATATGATATCTATGAGGGACTATCCCCACTAAAATGCATTAACAATAGTTTCGGCTATTTGTTTCATTCAAAAAGAAGTTTAAGAATAGGAATGAGTAAACAAAGGAAGAAAGAATATAGGGTGAAGAAGAAATTAGCAAAGTGGGTTGTACAGGAAGCCAGGAAGGATCGGATGCAAAAATGGACAGAAAGGCTGGAACGGGATGTGGAAGAAATTAAGGTGTTACATAGAGAAGAAAGAGAGAGAGAGAGGAGACAAGAAGCTAGAGTGATAGATGATGAAGGAAGAACGTTGAATATAGGAGAGGAAGAAAAGGAACTATGAATGAGATGATATGAGAAAATGTTACCCGGAAGAGGAAAGGGATGAGAGTGAATCAGAAGAGTAGGAAGAATTAGCAGAAGAGGACTAAAGAGGCCCAACATAGAAAGAGGTGGAGGACGCATTAAAGAGGATAAAACAGTTAAAAGTGCTGGATGTGCATGAATTTATTGTGGAAATCATAAGAGCAGCAGGTGAAGTAGGTATACAATGGTTAAACAAAATGATGAGAATAGTTTGGAAGGAGATCAAGGTACCGGAATATTGGAAAATGAATTATAATACCTATTTTAAAGAAAGGAGACGTAAGAGGTGTACAAATTATAGGGGGATATCGCAGATGTGATACTGTACAAAAATATATAAGAGAATACTGGGAAAAGGAATAAGAAAAAAAATTAAGGGAAAATGGAAAGGAAGAGCATGGATTTGGGCAACAAAGGGCTACAATAGACTTAATCTTTACCATACGACAGTTGATGGAAAGGAGGCATAATTATGAGAAATACTTGTTAATGGTATTTTTGGATGTGGAGAATGCATAATAATGATAGCGTGGATATAAGTGTAGTTTGGAAAGCGTTGAAGGCGGGCGAGGAGTTGTAACGAGAGTGAAAAACATGTATGAGCATAACAAGAGTTGTATTATGACGAAAAGTGGGAGTACAGAGTGGTTTCAAATAAAAAAATAAAGTGAAACAGGGAAGTGCCGTTTCACCATTACTATTGGTAGGTAATGGTAATTGAAAAGGTCTTGAACAAAGAGGGAGGGGTAAAAAACGAATAAAATTTTAAATATTAGTAAATGTGTACAGAGCTTATTTTTATAAAAATATTATCAAGCAAATTTAAATGCTCTTTTACAATGAGCAAACAATAATTACATTGGATTTCATTAATAATATTTTTTTTTTTTATATAATCTTATTTACACCTATGATAATAGGTACGTAAAGTCATAAACTAAAAACTGCAAACAATTTTACAAAATATTTAGTGATACTAGCGCTATACGGAGTCAATGTCTGGTTTTAACTAAGGATTTGTCAGACCCTCATATCTTAGATTTTGAATGTTTTGGTTATTTAATCCATGTTGGTTGAATGTAAAATTTTATTTTGTTCTACGTTCGTAATATTAATATAAGTTCAATTCAAAACTGATTGAAACTAAATTAATCCTGGTATTTGTATGATAATTCTTTACTTTTTTGAGTTTGTAATATGATATTATTCTGCTAATAAATATACCTGGTTTGTATATTAATTATTAATGGTATAATTTTTAACACATTCTAGCAGTAAGAAACATTGTCTCAATATGATAGTTGTATTTTAAAGTAGACAATAGTTACAAGTGCATTGAACACTGATTGGTGCTAATTTCTTTATTAAGCTATATATTCCATTCGAGGTATTATCTTTGTAGAATGGCCTTGAGTGAGGTTTGCCTGTAACGCCTGCCAGTTTAATTCTCCACGAGGTTTTTGAAGCAGGCCTATATTCCAATGTAGTCCAATGCTGTACATTCCACTTAGATAGGTCTAATTTTTCTGTTAATAATAGTTTTCATTGTTGTAATGTTTCTAAAGTAGTTTAGTTTTATAGGTTCTCTTAGCATAGTTTGCTATACTATTTATTTTACATGACATCAATAAATCATTACATTTAAACACAACTTCCTATTTCACTGCTCCCAAACACAATGATCATCAACATGTTTTACCATGTCATGGATTACAGATATCACAGCACTGTTCAAGGTACTAAAGTTAAGCTCCAATCACTGAACATTCCAATATTTCCCCCTTCCTGTCTTCCCTTAGAATGGTGAGTATGTGAGCCTTATGGGTGGTCGACTGGTCCATAGTGGTTTTTCTTCCGCAGCCTCCTGTGTTCTTGCTCCTGTATCACCCCTGTCTTCTGGATTTGACTGCTGTGCACCTCCTAATGTCCCTGAGGATTCCCCCTGCATGTCATCCCTAATGACGGGGCTGGGTGTGGGCAATACTGAGTGATCCTCTGTACCAATGTCCTGTTCCCCCCTATGAATAGGAGAATCAGGCGGGTATGGCATGGCCCAACAGGACTCCTTGGGGGATGATATATTCTGACTGCTACAAGGTAATGCCGCAGTCATTTGGCTCATTTCTAGTCACTTATAATAAGCATCGATTATCATCAAATAGGTTTTCCCATTTATGGGCCCCAAAAAATCCAAGGTATACGGCAGATGCTTAATATAACCAGCCATGGCCGACATTGATTTTATGTTTTGATGTTTATAAAGCAGAGATTTGGTTTCAAGGTTAATTCAATAGCCTTTTTTGTATGACCTGCTTAAATATTTTACTGAGGATACTTAATACTGAAATTGGGCTGTAATTATTAACAATTTTCCTGTCCCCTGATTTGTAGATGAGCATTATTTGTTTTTTTTAGGGCATCTGAATATATACCTGTTGGTATCATACTAATTACACATACAACTCGCCTTTATTTTCACATACTTCGTGCATACAATTTGGGATAAGCAACAATGACAATTCTATAGACCTATTTAACAGCACACAGCCTGAGTGGAGTGAGTGGAGGATCTGTAGAACTTAACCTATTCAGCAAGGGAGGGTGTAATTATGTTGGCTGCACAGCTTAACTTTAAAAATAAATCACTGCCCTTAAGCCCCCCACAGACTGGCAGGTCCGGCGCGGGAAAGGCCACATGCCGGACTTGTCACACGCCAGAACTGTTGCTTCATTTGTCTACAGACCTAAAAGCTGCAAATGCAGGTCTAACTATGGATGAAACTACAGTTTCCTATAAGCACTCATGATGAGAGGTTCATAATGAATCTAAAGAGAAAAATGCCAGCTATTATTGTAGCATTAAGTGTCATTGAGGAAGAGAACAGGAGAAGGAAATGTGTTAGGAGGAGATTTTGAATTATGCAATGGTATCTAAAAAGGGATCATTTGTCTAACATGGTACTTTTGAAGGAATTATGGGAAAACAACCATGAAGATTACAGAAGCTATCTTTACATGAATTATGATTGTTTTGACTTCTTGTTTATGCTAGTGAAACCCCACATTGAAAATAAAATATGAATAAAATTATATAATAACAAATCCACCATACCGCACTTAAGGAACTAAAGTAGCAACAAAACTCAAGTAATGAATGAGGAGAGCAAAAAGCATTGAGCATGCACATTGGGTCTCATCTGCAGCAGATCTCGCCTTCTGCCCCCACAGACTGAGAGTTTTGGTGTTTGACTTGACACGCCACAGGTCTGGAATTCCAACCCGACTGATAGGCCGCGCGTCGCCTGTCCTTCCGACATGCCGGCCCCACACAATGACAGTTTTTTCACAGTTCTGGCGTGTGACAAGTCCGGCATGTGGCCTTTCACGCGCCGGACCTGCCAGTCTGTGGGGGGCTTTAGTATGTATTGGTGATTGTCATTGGACACCAATAGCGGCCTCTGACCCCACAGGTCCCTTTTTCGATCTGGCCTACCTAGCACTTTCAATATCCTAATGATATGTGTTGTGTACTATAAATAAAACACAAAACAAGATAGGAAAAAAAATCTATACTCCTTAAAATATAGGTTTATATTTTACTAGTTATGTGATTATATATATGTATTAAAAATTTAAGCTTAGGTTATCCTGTGATGTTCATCACTGAATTAAAACACATCCTTAATTATGGCCATACCCCATCCAGGTTCTTAATTGAATTTATTGAAGTATAGTAAAATAGTTAATAAAGGCTTGGACAAAATATATAATTTTGCTATATATAATTTGTGATTACTTATCTTTCTATTTATATGGCTCATTATAAAGCCATTTATTCATTTTGGAACTAACCTTATGCATTTTTATTGCTCTAGATCTTTCTAGCCTTTTTTCAACAGTAGTTCTATTAATGAAATGCTAGTGTTTCAAGTAAGTTCTTACCTGGCCGAATTGGTAGAGGATTGAAAAAAATAATCATATATATCTAGTGTTATGTAGAGAACATCTTTTGATCTGGAAAGGCTGTGTTTTTAATGCTTAAGCTAGTTCTATCCAGTCCCCATCATTACACCCTCTCTCTTTCAGGTTCATTCTAATGTTATCCTCCCATCTGTGTCTAGGTCTTCCCAATGATTTCTTCCCATTGTATTTGCCAGGCAATACCCTGAACACTGTTATATATTCTTCCATTCACGCCGCCTATCCTATTCTATGAGACTTTGTCACTTGATCCACACTCATCCCCTCACCACTCCCAAACCAACATGATACTTCTTTCACATTGACTTCTTGACAGTTTCTTGCCCACCCTGTAAGGAAACAACGTGGTATGTATGTGGCTATGTGCGTGGGTGCAAATAGGTGGGCAGACAAGCTTGCATGAGTATGTATGTCAACAACTTCCCGGTTGTATTCTTTTCCTTAATTACAATTATGATATTGTTATTTCTAGTTAAAATTGTCCCTAAATATTTAAACTCACAAACCCTGTCAAATGATTTGTTGTCCAAAGTAATCTCTAAATTATCGTTCCCAATATGTATTCTCTATGTGATCATATATTTAGTCTATCCAGCGTTCACTTTTAAACATAAATTTCCTTACTAGCCTCTAGTAAAATTTCCCAACAAAGCTGCATAAGCCTAATCCCATTAGCGGCATTGTATTGTTTAATGTCAACCCTTCCCTTCTTTCTTGCATTACTTTAATAGCATACTCTTAAGGCTAAATTAAAAAGTAATTGGGGAAGTACATCTTGTTTCAATCCACTGTGTACTTCAAAAGTATCTGAGAAGTGACATCCAAACTGTACCCTGCCACGCATACCATTCAAACATGCCCCAGTTAGTTTGACATGTTTTTGGGGTATCCCAAACTTTACTAAAATTTCATATAATTTGTTTCTTTAAACTAAATCCTAGGCCTTTTTAAAATCTACGTATACAGTATAATTGATAAGCCGTTATGTTGTATATCCACTTTTTTTCTTTATAATATTTTCAGAATAGTAAAAATCTGATCCATAGTTGATCTAATTCATCAAAATCCAGTTTGGTTATTATATATTACTATATTATGATCATTATTAATTTTCATGTCACTTGTTAATGGCAACTTAGATTATATTTTTAGTCTTTATACTTGAACATTAATAAGGGAATGTACTAAAATCTAATTTCTTAATGTTTTATTAATCATTTGGCCTTGCATTGTTTTTGGGCTCCTTAAGTTTGGCATTGATATGGTTGACACCCATGCTCTAAATACTATAATGGCTAGGCCTAATAACTTTTCATTTGTTACAGTTTCCATGGAAACACATTATAACACTTTTTAGTGATACTTTTTTATATTTTAATATTTATTTGGAAAATTTTAATGACTATTAATTACTTTTACATTTTAAAGTTTGTTTTAGTGGTCATCTGTTTTACTGTTTCTTTGGGTGTTTCTTGTAATGTTACATCTTCAGAAGCAAGGGTAAGTTTGATTTGTAAATTATATTATCAATTGTCCCAGTGGAAACTTTAAATTTAACCTTGGACAGAAACTCTAAAAATCAAATATGATATATAGGGCCTATATGGTCCACTGGATGTGTTGAATAATATTTAACCCTGGCATACTATCGTCATTGTTATAGTACTGTATTGCTTTTGATACATAAATCTGATATAACACATAGATCACATTAAGATATTTATAAAAGGTTTTGAGTTTTATTTTTAATGTTCCTTTGGTTAGTTTTATTTTAATTTTAATTTTTCGTATTTTTAATCATATCAAAATCAACATAGGCCTACATCAAACACAAAAGTAAACTACAAAACAAAAAGAATCAAGGTCTTAGAGGAAAAAAACCTTTATAAGTAAAATTTAAACGTTGGTATATTTAAATGTGTTTGTGTTTGCTGTAATTCTCTAGTTATTAGTAAAGAAATGAAAATATTTGTAGTCAACCAATTTCAGTCACTACAGCTAATTGCTGACTGACCGTTGGAGGCGGTGCTTGAAGGAGGGGTGGCTTACTTGCTGGGAAGGGGAATGGATACGAATGGTTCTGGCACTACATGTATATCTTATGTACAATAGCATTGTAGGGTTAATATCAATAATAATCTTTTTTTATTAGATTATATCATGATAGGTGTGTTAGTATTTGGGCTTAAACAATCATTTCCTCATGTTTATGTATTGATATTTCATGCTTAAGATCCTAATAAAAACAAAGCCTAGTAATTGTTTGAATTTTGTTAAATTTAGCATAGAATTGGGTTAAAACTTAGGCTTTAGATTAATAATAATGACTTTCATAGTTATTTTTTAAATCTTTCCAAAGTGGTCCGACAACTTCTCAGTCGATAGCATGTTTGTTTGCTGATTTAAGGTTCCCGGGCTCAATTCCTGGCATGGCTGAAAAATTTATTATTGGTGAAATGTAGGTTACCCCTTTTCATGGTGTTAAATTAACAGGTGGGGACTGGATGTTGTGTCCTAGACTTAAGTTAGTCTATAAGTCATGTGCTGATATATTGTCATTTCAGAAGTGCACATTAAATATTTCAAATAAATGGAAGAAAAATAATCTCAAAGTGTTACTATTAGTAACTTAAATACCATGTTTATCCACTCTTGGACGAAAATTATAAACTATTTTTGACCAGGAATCCCATAACTCAAAAGCCTTTTTATTTATGATGTTTACCCAAAAGTTGCTCAGTTTTGCGACTAACTCCCTGTCACTAGGCAGAGGAAACGTGGTATCGATGTACCTCAATGTATGACAATTTATGATGGACTCAGTGGTGTCACAGGCCTATAGTTACAGAATTAGGAACACACCTCCTTTTATCTGAGACTAAAAATGGCCAACAGTGAACAGGTTTTCTGGGGCGTAGATAAAGGATTTATCCGCCTCTTTCTAGTACCCATTGAGAATCATACAGAAAATAATAATTTAGATCTCACTGTTTTGTGTTTGGAGGCAGTGGCATAGTGTGAAATGTCTGTCATAAATACTTGAAGGAGTCAGAAATGATTGATGCATGTTGTGTGTAAGAAAAATCAACGGATAAATATAATCACACCTTTTATTTTTTTCTGAACGTATAAAGTACAGTAACATAATACATGTATATATCAATTTTTAAATTTTGGTTCTTAAACATTTTGATTTATTCTTAACATGTACATTCCAAACAAAACACATCAGCAGACCGAATCCGGCCACCAGCTCTTTCCGACCTCCTTTGTTATGAAACATTGAAAATAAATCCTTTTGATGTTATAATACTTTTAAAATGAATTTCTTTCCCATTCACTTACACACTAACACTAAGGAATAATCATCATCATTATAATGAACTTTTTCCTGCCACTGGTGGTCTCTTTGCAACATAAGCCTCTCCAACTTATCCTTTCTCCCCATCACCTCTCCTCCTCCACAATGACTCGGTCTTCTCTCTCCTCCATACTCCTCTGAACTCCCTTCAACCACCTGTTCCTTGGTCTTTCTCTTGGGCTCCTGCCCCCACCCCCCAACCCTCTCCCACTTCAATGGAACACTAAGGAATAAGTTTGGTAATAATTTACTCATATTTCACCCCAAAACAAATCTTGACATTTAATCATGTCTTCACTTGATCTTCATTAAAAATAAAGTTTTGGAAATGGGCTTTAACATTTGAATACAATAATTCATGTTTGTTTGAACTTTCCCATCTACTCAATCTTAAAATGTCTGTCGCCGCCTCCTGCCCCCCTCCCTTCCTTTGCATATATATGTCACTGCTTGAAAAGCGGATTTTGTAAAATTATTTAAAACTGTTTGTTTAAAAAAAAAACTGTGGAGATGAACTAGGAATTTTATTCCTTTTTCTTGAAACCATTATAAGTTGTACAGTAAAAAATTGATATTTGGATCAACAAGGAATGAGAATAACCATCTCTTTCTGGTGTCCATTTTATATCATACATGTTAAGGCCCTGCCTACCCTCTCTGGCAATGTGTTGAGCTTTCAGCTCTCAAAATAGATGGCGTTGCTAACGTTATACAAACTGGTGGAGTCCAGCCATCAGGTTGGCAGGATAACTGGTTTGTTTAAACAATTTGGAGGCTGACAGTAATCAGTCAGGGCTACAAGCAAACTTTTCCTAGAACTGATAGAGATAAGAAGTATAGTGCAGGACTGTAAAGTGTGTAGGCGACCAAGTTGGACTAACCAACTAAGTTGGACTAAACATGAGGAGATAAAACGTCAAGCTACAATTAAACTCTCAAGCAGAAAAATTAGCCTATCCATCCCAGCCAGTTAGATACTTCTCTCTGGGGGTTCAAATCTCTGCTGAGGGTATTTTGCGGAGATCTTATCCAATCGTTTCCTTCTACTTTCCCACACAAATATGGGTACATTTCCTTAATTAATTCTGCCTGTTTAGGTATGAACTAGTTATGCCAGTGGATTAGAGATGAATATTTTTCAACTTAGAGGAAGTGTACCCACATTCGCATGGAGAGAGAGAGGGAAAATATTTAGGAAATATCACCTGATCATGATTGAGCCACGATCTCCCAGTCATCGGCAGACTAGTCTATTGTGAGAGCTACTTCTTAGACCATGTGGCCACTAAAGTGGGATATTACCAATCCTCAAGCCTAAAAATAACTAAACGATTAAAATAACATGACTTACCAAATCTTAAAAAATCACATAAGCTAGAGAGGTGGGGAGGAGCTTACGTGAGGGAGGGAGGATCTAAAATAATGTAAAAAAGCCTTACATAATTTAAGGATGGCCCCCTTGCAATAAAAACTATGGGCCATACATACAAGGCTTAGCAGCCGGGTCATGTTATTGAGCCTAGTAGAAACAAACTCAGGTCATTGCTTTATAAATCACCTTTTCAAAAAAGTCTTGGACTATTTTTTTCAAATGAATTTCTGGGGAGGGTAGTGATAAATAACACTGTATACCTAATTATCAGAGAAAAAATTATTTAAGGTAAAATCACAGATAACTCATTTTTGAAGATTTTGTCACTAACTATAATAACCTATATAAGAGAGCATGTAGCTAACGTTTTTGTCGTACCATTTATTTGCGTTTATTAGTTGGCAGGTAGAATAAAAGATAAATCAAATTTAATGTGCTAAATTTACCCACTGAGCTATGATTAATTTTTAAACTTTAAAGACTAGAGGCAATAAAATATTTAAAAAGCAGTTTTATTTTGAAGACTAGACCAATTTCGACTATAAATGTATCTTATTTTTATTACTGATATCACGTCATACTACATGTTTATGTTATACGCATATATGATAATCTATTTGGGTAGTAATAAGGAAGGAAGCATTTGAGAGGCTATCTACCAGCATTTTTATGTAAGAAAATGGGGAAACAATTTAGGAAAAACCACCCTCAGTAGACCCAACCAGGATTTGAATCCCAAGCACTCCGCTATCAGCAGGTCAATTTAACACTGGAGTGACGACTTAGACCACTCGGCCACTGAAGTGGGTATCTTTTATTCAATATGGTGTTTACAGTTTTCAAACATCTATAGGATTTACACAATTTTACAAAAATAAATGTTTTGGGAATAATTTTTCATCCTATTGGTAGACTTTAATTTAGTAATATCTCCATGGTGTCAGCCTGCAAGCTGGCTATACCAATCGAGAGGCTGCCGTATGTTGACAAAGATAGTGCCAACATTTTCGGGTTGAGGGTGCTATATAAATTAATCATCTCTAGTAACTTTGCTAGTTCGATTTCCTGTAAGGTTGAAATTACTTAGTACTAGCGTGATACGAACTCGGCCAAGGCACAAGAGATTTTGAACATACTATAAGTGCGTTAAAGAGTGTTAGTAACATTTACCTTCAGCTAAGAGCTTTTTTAAAATAAATACTTGAAACATCAGAATAATCGCTAAGTTGTTATATATAAATATTTATTTGTATCTTAATTTTGATATTATTTCTACAGTAAATAAAATATCGCTACTCATCTGTTGTACTTAAATTAGTAGATACTGATAGCCTAAACACCAATATTATGCATACCATTAAATAAAACTTACCCTTTACGACAAGCAGTTAAATAATCAATTTTTTCTTTGAGTTTCTTCCATCGACCCATGCTTCACAAACTTGTTATTCACAAGGATATAAAATAATATTGTGTAAATACTTTTCACCTCAAAATTTATACAATCTATTGGATCTTGTTTTGAAAGCAAAAATAGTCACATTTTTACATAATTATGTAAAAATAATTATTGTGAGTACGTATTGTTCGGGATTCGATCCATTTCTTCTGAAACTAGTGCACAAACTGCAAGAATTAAACAGATTCAAATTAAAAGTAATCACATTTAACAAGCTAATAAAATAAAATTAACATGTTCACACTTTGAGTACCAAAAACTTGGTTCATTAATTTTTTGAAAATTAACATATTCCAAAGTAATATCTTAGATTGTAAAATAAATAAAGTAGATAAAACATACTAAGAACGTCTCCAAATACATTTATTATAATCGTGTATTAAAAATTTAATGTACAGTAGTTTTCATATACTCTGAATATTAACACTTATTATTATAACGTGTAGTGCTCAGGAATGGGAAAGCCCCTGAAAGAATGTAGGATAAGAGTGAAGAATTTTACATGTTTTACTGCCTCAGGTAAGGGCAAATGTCATGTAACTTTTTGTATAGAGAAGCTTATGGTTTTTTCTTTGAAAATAATGTATCACTAGAGTAATACTCTCATTGAAGTAAGCTGGGACCAACTATCTTTATTCACACATCAGTTAAGACTTAGTGAGTATTTTAGTTACTGAACATATTAAGATGTTTATATTTAATTACGCAAATTTTCATAATTGGACATTGCCCCTTCTTATCCTAATGCACAGGGTATTAATGTTTGTTTGACTCAAGGAGGTCACAGAAATTAGCTTCACCCTCCACTGCCGCCTGGATACAATGCAGCAGGCTAGCCAACACTTGCAAAACGATACTAGCTTGTAAATGGGTACTGATCATACTAAACACTAAACTGCACCTATTATTAACTTAGATAACTATTTGTAGAAGGAAAAGTTGTATTTAAAACGATGTATTTTTACAATAGTGTCGACTTGGGAGTCGTTAGAGCTCAATATCGTCGTGATTATTGAAGCCAACCCAAATTTAAAAATACATTAAAAAATAAAAATAAATTAATCATTAAATAAAATGTTATAAACAAACACTCTAGAAAGAAAATAAATAAATCGATTAATAATTTTTGTTTTCCCATTTAAAATGCATTGAAATGGAAACATTTTAACGATAATATTTCAATAACTGTTTTTAGCATGGTTTGAAAATTCCATAAGAATTATAAAAGATGCCCAGATATGTTACTAAAAAAACAATGTTGAATTATTAGATATTCTTTTAAAAAAAAATTTGTTTATAACCGTGCATTTTTGGGTAGGCTCAGCCTTAAATTGATTTATTGATAAGTATTAAACTTATGCAGTGTGTAACATGGACTTTAATATTTAATGTACTGTTATGATTGTGGTTTTAAATCCTGGTTGGTTTAATCCCCTTCCAAATTAGTCTAAATATGTAGGCTTTAAGGTTTTTTTGTCCTGTCTGAAAACAACTTTGTATGCATGCACTCTACTAAGAGTCTTATATGGTCTAGTCTCGTGAGTCAACCAATCTCGCATTATACAAAAAACAGAATTTCAGGTTGAATGGAAGGGGACAAGGGTGGTTGGCTTACTTCTGAATATCGGCCACATGTCTGGTTGGCCTTACATGTTTATTTTATCAATGTATCCACACAAGTTATGTTTTGACACTTGACTTTTAAGGAACAGACTCGTAAACCTTATGTGTAACATAATTAAACCCACACACTGTTGCTAAGGTATTGTATGGTTATAGATTAATCCATTGTTTCTCCAACCAACCCAGAACAGGTTGACCAGACTTGCTCCTTTTCACGAGCATGTCCTACATTCCAATTCTGTCTGGTGTCCGGGAGGAATTTCCAAAAGTTTCCTCCATTTTAACAATAAATAAATTTATTCTCTTTTTTATGGACCACTTTTTACTACCCGTTCAAATTATATACATAGATGTAATACTAATTACTCCAATGTTTTAAGGGTGAGGAAGGTTTAATTTATAAAATATTTGCCCGCATTTGTTTGAAGAGAGAATGGAAAACTATCCTCAGTACACCAGCTCAGGATTGAACCTTGATCTCCTTGTCATTGGCAGCCTGGCTTATTACAAGAATCACACTTTAAACCATGCAGCCACCAAAGCGTGTTTCTTTGGTGTTATTTGCTCTCAAAGTGATCTCGCATTTTGAAATTCTGCTGTAAGATGGCATTTCAATTATCGCTCTTCCCAGACTTTTGTCGGCAAAATCCCCACATGGTGTTCACGCGATAAAAATGGTGACTTTTATTAACCGTGTTTATGCCGTCAACAACCACAGTGAGCGTCCAAATTCATAATTTCATCTTGAACATAAAATAAAATGTGTTAGATAGTTATTAATAAAACACATGACGTGAATTTGTACAAGTATATTTTGAACTTTTATTTTGTTGCATTCTACATTTTTTTAAATGATCTACATTTTGGTTGACCTTGACCTCCTTTACGCTTAAGTTATCTAGGGCCAGAAGGATTTCTAGGGGTTCAATACAGTTTTTCTTCCGTGGTATCATGGGTATTCATAAGCCTTTATTTTGCCTTGTTTGGTATACCCCCTAAAGGTCTAAGAAATTTTGGAACAACCTTTTATGCTTCTCAAGAGAGAAGTTATTGGTTAACTTCTTTTTTTGTGTAAGCCTATATAAAGAGCTGAAACAGGTTTGTTGGCTTGATCATAGCAATGAAAGGAGTATGCGACCAGAAAATGTTTGGGACACACTGGATTAATCAAACATACTTCTTTTTTTTAATTACACACACATAATTGTCATAACACATAAGCAAAGCCAAGTAATTCTATTGACTACCGTACCATGTTAGCACTTTAAAAAAATTATAATTTTTTTACTTTACCATCCTCAAGTTTAAAAATTAGTATTTATTTTTGTCTGTTTATGTGGTTCATGTTGGTAAATCCTGAACTTTTACCACAAGCACGCAAAAGTTTGAATAATATATTAACATTATGGACTGTGTTAACATTACATTAATACTAAAAGTTGGTTATGTTTCAGTATGCTCTAGGTAAGTTATTTATGTTCAATTCCATTCAAACTTAACTTAAAATATATTTGAAGGTATAGGGAATAAGTCTGCTTTTAAAAGTTTACTTAATCTAAGAGAAACTTCATTTTACAAAATGTTTTGGCCTTTTAATTATACGTAACACTATCCAAACTTATTATGCTGGCTCAATTTTCTTTATTTTACTGTGTATAAATTATGTCAATACATATTGAACAAAGCCTACTGTTGGTGAAAAAATCTGGTAATCTATATCTTTTGGTGTTTTCTTTAACAAATAAATTATACTGTTTGGCATGAGAATATATTGAAGAGCCTGCTCCCAAAACAAGTTCATTCCAAAATTACTGAAAGTGAGTTAAGTCCAAATAGGAAAAACTTTTATCATGTTCATACAGGCTAAAAATGAAATTGTAACAATGTTCAAAATATACACATCTAGTCTCTGTGATAGTGTGAAACATGTAAAAATTAAAAGCTGTTTGGTTGCTACAGTTTTTTTTGTTCTCCTGTGCATTTTGAAAAAATCATTTAACTGGTTTTTTGGAACACACTCTTCATTTATTATTCTAGAACACATTTTTGGACAGGAATAGCATCATAGGAAACATTAAAAGTTTTGTTGCTTAACCTCTCTCTTGCAATCAGTTAATTTTATAGGCTAGGTAGGGAATAGTGAGATTGCTGGTTTTTGTTTAATTTATCTAAACTGTTTTTCAGGTGTTTTAAGAATTTCATTTGACATTCATGGGAAAAATTAAGAAAAGAAGGCACATCCCAAAAAATTGCCACTTAAGAAGAAAACATAGTACAAAAATTCTCTTGAAGAAGAAAAATAACATTGGACCGTTTTGTAAAATGAGTGAAAAAAATTGTTCCTTCGAAAACATTTCACCAGACATATGTGAAATAACTAGTTTTGTTGACACGAATGCTTCAAAGATAACAGTACAGGAAAAATCCTTGCTCAAGAAATGTGATAGTTCTTTGCATGAAGCAGACATTGTTATTGAGAATGATCTGGGCAAACATTCAAGTTCCAATGCTATAGAAATAAATAAATCAGCTTCAACAAGTATATCTTCTTTTAACACAGGTTTGTCAAGAAAGAAAAGGAAGTTAAATGAAAGCATATCGGATGGGGGAGTAAAAGCGGGTGCAAATCTTGTCGATCCAAACGAAACCTTGAAAGCATTGCCACCAGATGATGGCATCCTAGATGACAGTTTAGAAATTGTTGGTTGTATCTTAAATAGAACCAAACATACCAGTCTAAGTAGCTTTTCGCCAAAGAGAAAAAAACGTTCCTTTGGTAGAGTGGTAACTTCAACACCCTTGATTGAAGCACATTCTAGCAATGCAAACATTCAAGATATAACTCCTATTCCCAAATTTAAGAGAAGGGAGGTAATGAAAATGATGAGACATCGGCCGAACCTTGCCCGTCGTCAAAACATAACATTGGGAAATCTAGTTCAAAGAAAACGCTCCCCCCTGAAAAAACCCACAAATATGGATGTCACACCGTTTATTGATCTTGGTGGTTCTAGTTTGGTTGCCAGCACTGGCTCCCAAACAGATAAGGTTGCTAGAACTGGCTCCCAAACAGATAGCTTGGGCATTATTTCATTGGATAGTGATGACGACAAAACCGTTGATAGCTCAACACTCAACCATAAAACAACTCTTTCTAATAACAATAACTGTATAGAGATCTTGGAGTGCAGAGTTAAACAAAGTCACACTAACTTGGATAATAGCGATGTTATTTTTGTGAATGAATTTTCACAAGATGCTGCCAAACAAAATTATAAACGGGCGGAACAACTGTCATTGGACTTTATATCTTTGAATTCATCGAAACCAAAGGCATTTAAACATACAAATAATTTGCCAGGAACCAGTTTTTTGGGGAATGACATTCTTCTTCTTGAGACACCTAAGAGTCAAATCAATCAAAGCAATAGAACAAAAGCCAACAACATTTGGTCTGGTTTGGAAATTCCCAAGATGAGGCAAAACCAAAATGAGGTCTTCGGAAAGTCGGACCTTTTTTTTGAAGATCATGTTGGCAATAGAAAGAATAAACGAAACGTGAAAGAAAATAAATCTAAAACTGCACATAATAGGAAGTTTGGGAATAATTCTACATCTTTGACCCTGGCAACTAGTAATGCTGCAGAGACTTCATCTGGAACAGGAAATAACATTTACAATCCTAACAGTGACACAGTGCTTACGGGGCTAAGGCCAGTTATTATTGACGGGAGCAATGTGGCCATGCGGTATGTATTTTATTTGGACTATTACTACACTTATAACATATTATATCTGTGTATTTTTTATCAATTTAAGGGATTATTATCTCTTAAGGATTTCATCACTTTAAACATAACACGACTATTCACATCGAATTCATAATTGATTATTTGGTACCTGCTCCATTGGTCGATTGATCTAAAGCATTTGGTCTCAAATTTAAGTTAGTCAAAGGGTCAGATTCATTAACTTGGGGTGTGTTACAGACCACAGTCTATAGAAACCCATTTGCATAAATATATTGTATACCTTTGTTTTTGTCTTACTACCCATCCTGTCTATGCACCCATTAACCACATTTGAGTGAAGATAATATGAGAAACATATATAAAAAACCTCTGTACGTGAGGTTTGAATTTGGTTCGTGACCCCCACCCCCACCCGCTTCCGTCTCCCCTGACACAGGCAAAGATGAGCCACATGTTAAATCCGCGTGCAAACTAATGTAGATCTAATCTAGATGATAAGTTTTTTTTAAAAATATCAATTTATGTTTAATCATGAGACGCATCAGTGCTAGATCACTTTGGCCTAATTAAGTGAAGTTTTAATCATCGGCTGCTCCAATTAAATGAAATTTTAACCAATAAGCTGATGAACATATTCTAACAGGAATGTAGAATTTAAAGAAAACATACGTTATTTGATTTATATTGGTACAAATATTTATATAAAAATAACTAGAGCTAAAATTAAACATAATGTGCATATATGTAAATGAAGACATATTCACAATAATGTGTGGCATGCAAAGGTTACTCATTAATAAATGGGCTAGTTTTGTAGTCAGGCTTAGTACGCCTCAAGAGTGGTGCTATATAGCGCTGCACTTATGGTGTTCAAAGTCTGACTGTGAAACTGACCATGTTTTTAACGTGCCTGCCATATACACACAAATTGTTGTTCAATAACAACCTTCACTGCCCCAAATAAGCGGCAAGTTGGTCCAAATGAGTAGTAAAAATTCAGACTAAACACTTGTTTTGTTTTTGTTCTTTAAATTTGGTCCCGATTAACCAGCGTCCCAACTAACTGGAATCTGCTGTATTTTAAAACTTAAATTTTACAAGAAGTGTATGTGGGTTGCATAGTTCTCAAAGTAGTGTTTATTAAATTATGTGAATAAAAATTCCCACAATCAAGTTTTTCAAGTTATAACTTAAAACTTTTTTTTAAACACATTTTGAAATAATTCTAAGTGAACTATGTAGTCTGGTAACCAAATGTGGCGGCTTTGTTTAGGCATTTTATTTTTTAATAATTAACTCTCTTTAGTTTTTATTATTTACACTCTTTTGTTTTTTAATATTTACTCTCTTTAGTTTATTATTATTATTTCATCACACTACAGTATATAAATAAATAGTGTATTTTAATATGGGCCTGTCCATAATCTATGTAGACATATCGGAAGGAGGGGAGAGAAGGGGTATTCAGATAATGCGTAACATTACGTTACAATTTTTACAGGGCTGCCACTGATATCCTCAATTTCATTTCCCCACCTTTCCTTGACCAAAATATAAAACATCTCTGACTTTTCCACAAGCTGCTGGTAGCATAACAATAATAATAATCCAAATCAATAATACTTACGGTATGTCAATTTAAGATTATAACTACAAGTAGTGAAAATGACCGCCTCCTTCCCCTTGATAGGAATGTTATCGATATTAGACAATTGCTGCCAATACAGTGAGTAGGAAAACCATTCTCCAGGCATTCCTATTCTATAGACAAACCTTCACACACCTTTTGAATACATTTTCCATTGATTTGTATTATAAAATAATCAATGAACATAGTACTATAGTATCTATGGCTTGCAATTTTCTAACAGTTGTCACAACTTTCTTACTGAACCCAAGGTTAATTTGTTGTAACTAAGTAGATTTTCACAACAATAAGATCCAGATCAACAAGTTTACTACCACAGTCAACAGATCTAACAACATGGCTCATAAGACTTCTTGAAAGGTCATGGAGATCACTGTAGAAGTAAGGAATAAGGAGCCTTGCAGACTGGAATTTCCGTAGGAATGGTTCACGTTATCCAGCCAAAGTCTTAAAAAAAGAGAGGTTACATTTGAGAAATTTGTCGTCTGTGTATTAATGACACTTTAAGTTGGTTTGGTATGAGGCAATTTAGAGGTATGTAAGAATTTGTTTATGTTATCAACTACAATTAAAGCTCGTTCTAAGCAAGTGACATTTTCAACTCACCGTAGCCACAACCAAATCAGTTTTCAAAAATATGAAGTTACAGTACATAGTATACCATTTTACCTCAAAATAATTGATTTCTTACCGAAGACACTGTGAAGAAAATAATCTGCAATTTAATGGAATACCCTAAAAAACTTTCCCTGACTTTCCAGGACAGTGGTAACTCTGAATTTAGCGAATTTATTTTGAAAGCAGTATGACTGTACAAAGGGTTGTATAGACTCAATAATTGAAAATGCTATTTAAATAGGGCAGAAGGGGGTGGGGGGAGAAGGGCCTTAGTTGAGGTGCATAATATTGTGATGTAATATTAGAAGGTGGTTAGCAAAATTGTGACCGTGTGAAACAAGGGAACGGCTAAAAAAATTAGTGTGGCATAATTTATGGACAGTCCCTACGAGGTTGGATGCATATAAAATGATTGAAACTAAATGTTAAATAATATATAATTGATTAAATTAAAAACCCTCTTGTTAAAATTTAAGAATCGAGAACCGGAATCAAGATAAACGGGAATCATAAAATCTGTAGTATTTGCGTATTACTTTTTTCTAATATATTTTGATGATCCAGTGGAATAGCAAGCCAACACATTTAATCTTGCCGGAATGTTTTTAATGAATTGGCTTATTTGTTTTTCCTTTTAGTCATGGCTTCGGAAATCGTTTCTCATGTAGAGGATTGGAGATTTGTATTGAATACTTCTTGAAGCGCAAACATAAAGTAATAGCCTTTGTTCCAACATTCCGTAAGTCCATCTTTCATTGTACTGATCCAAATATCCTGGATAAGTATGAGAAATCAGGACAGGTAGTGTTGACGCCCAGTCGAAGGGTCCAAGGATCACTCATAGTTGCATATGATGACAGGCAAGTAATTAACAGTTTAAAAAAAAACTCTCGGAGTTATTATATTAATCGAGGTGGTCTATGGAAAAAGGGTATATATTCAAGAATGGCATTTTGAGCACATCACTGACAAAGATTTAATTTAAAAAAAACAATTTTATTTATACTATTTTTTTAATAGGACATTCATTTGAAAACAAAATCATTTAGTTGTTTTGTATATGACTCATTTTATAGCTATACTATTAGAAGTACCCGAGTTACAGTAACACTTTTCTTTTGTTCAGAAAGACAGAAAAAACAATATTCATTTTATTTATCCCGGTCCAGTTTTTAGTGGATTTAAAAACAATCTAATCAAAAATTTAAAATTTCCACTTTAAGGTGCACATGTTTGTGCTCTAAAGCTACTGATATTTAAGTTTCAGTCCTCTGCATGCATTAGATATCGCACAATGCTCATGACAGACAAACTACATTTTATTAATATATAGATCATATATATAAAAACTTTTATTTTTACTGTGAAATCATAAAAAATCCAGTCTATCTTATATTCCCTTTTTTCATAAATGTAATTTTAACTAACAAGATTTGGTTTATATAAATTTACAGATCAACTCAGAATAAAACAAGGGTAGGTATTTAACAAAATACATGTTTGGAAATCAATTTAATCAATGTTGTTAGAGTAATTAAATATAACTTCAAGGCGGTCTCTATCTTCATCCACCAAAAATCTAAAGAGAGACTTCACATCATTGACTCTTGTGCTCTTGAGTTCTGGTTAGGGCATACTTTGGATCTGAAGGTTTTTACACATCTTGATTGACCTCTGAGTGAAAAACTTGAACAGTGTGTACAAAGGATTATAGTTTTGAGAAGAGGGCTTAAACTTTTATCCTATTCCTTCAATAAATCCCTGTCCATAATAACAACAAAAGGACAGATGTTTTGTCTGCAGTCCACCATTGCAGTGAGATACGGTTCGGCTGTTCCTATGACTTCTTTTTTGCTTAGTATTTTCTAACAAGACCAAAGTTGCAATCACATTTACTGGAACGAATGTACATGCACTGTAAATATTTGTAGAATTTTATGAGGTGAGGTCCTAATTTAGTTCTTAAGCGGCATCAAAAGAGAATACAAGCATCTTAAAATTGCTTAACTATTTTGGTGCTTTTTCTGTTGGCAAAGAGAAAATAAACAACTGAGTTGTCATTCTTTTAGCCATCAATTTCCATGAAACAATAAAAGTAAGATGTGTCATAGTTGAAAACATGCAGATCAAAACCGTATAATCCACACTTTGGCTTTTCTAAAAATATATGTTAACATTCAGGCAGAGGACAGGTAAATTTTGGGCATAACCCAATTCAAGTACTGAGTATGAAGGATCGCTTTTTGCCTTACTTATGTAATCTTTCCAAATACATTTTAATTTATGAATGTCATATGGCACTCTACATTTATCAGAAGGATTATTTATCAACTTAACACAAATTGAACACCACATCCGAGCTACGCTCGAGCTAGCATGAGTATTTATTGTTACCATGCCTGAGCCACCCTCGGATCCTCTATTAAAGGTTTACATACTCAATGGTCTGAGATACACTTGGGTATAGTGTTCTATAAATGTTTCCTAAGTCTATCTTAGTTCATAAAAAAAATACAAGCTGGCAGCACTTCCCACAGTATAGCTAAATAATATTATTTTTTTAAACACTTCTTCACTGGTCTCCTACCATCTGTAGTACTTATCAAAATGGCTTCCTCAAAAGCACGTAACAAATAACTTGTCTTTGAAAGACATTATTCATAGTATTATAATTTCAAGGACAATTTAGAGTTGTGAACAAACATTTGGGTTTTGTTGGTATAGAATTTAAAAAGTACTTTTTTTTTAACCATGTTTATCTCAGATTGTGTAGCTAACGGTACAAAACAAAGTTAATATTCATCAATGTTTGAAGGAGTTAAAGTTACCTGATCATGTATATATATATATATCCAGAAGAGTATAAACTCGTGTCTACGATAGCCATTTTGTTACTTTGATGAATCAGTGATTGGTGGCGATTTTTTTTTATTACCAATCTAATTCAGCCTGGCATCTTACAATTTTAATCCAGGCCTTATTTACACAGTATAACAAAAATTTCTTACTATTACACATACAATTTATTTTATTTTTAAACAGGTTTTGGCTCCTATAGCCCCTACCCCTTCCTATTACCCTCCCATCCCTATCCTATTCTATTCTAATCTTATCCTAATCTTACCACTAGCTAACCTAAATAACTTTTAATCCTCCGGGGATATCTGTTGCCCCGATGGTACAAGGGGGCTGAAGAGCAGCCACCTACCTCCATCTTGACGCGTAGGGCCCTTACAAGACCTAATCCTATTCTTCTTGTTTCCAAACATGCGGTGAAAACCTCGTGTCTTTTTTCCAAAGCTTTTCACATCGCTTACAGAACTTAGTTCAATGTCTTGTCACTAGGTAACAAGTTAAAACATATTTACTCAAAAGTTGCCGATTTGACTTGAATTGTAAAATTTGCAGTATCCAAATTATTTTCATAAAAATATTTTAACCTTATCTTTTAAAAACTATCCAAGTCTTAATCTGAATGGTTTTTGTCCCCATTATTCCTTTCGGTGTTCCATTATATGATTGAGATTATTGGAACCTTAGTTAGGCTAAAAAAAAGCGCTCTTTAAATTCTATAGCAGCAAAACCCACGTGTTTGTTCACAACGCTAAATTGTCCTTGAAATTATAATACTATGGAGAATGTATTTCAAAGACCAGTTCTTTTGGTTAATTTTAATAATATCGTATAATATTTTCGTACAAACACATGAATTGATTATGATGCCGACATTGATATTTACCATATTGTTTTACTATTCTTTGATAGTTTTTTTTTTCTTATTTTCTTTTTATACATGCGAATAATTTACTATGATTGGTAAGTTTCTTTTATCTGCATTTTCTACAATACCCAAATATGGATTAATTACCAAGCTATTCTAGTTGTTAGGAATGGCCGTAGCTGCATATAAGTATATTTAAGGTCAAGGGTTCGATTCCCATGTCAAGGCGTCATTTTTAAACCTATAGAATACACCCAAATATGTTGCAAGTGTTATTATTAAACCAGGGAAGTGTGTCTTTGTTGTATAATTTTAATCTTTGTATGTTTGTGTCTAATGCCATCAAGGTTATCTAGTGCTCTTTTGTACATCCTTCTACTATTATTAACTGAACTCGTGGAATACTGGTCAGCACCTGGTTGCTGACCTACAGGCCCAGGGTTCGATTCCCTGCTGGTACCGGGGTATTTTTCTCGAAAGGGAAATAATTCCCATGGCCATTGATTTTTGGTCAATTAGGCTTAAGTTATGTTAATAGCTTCATTGGCTTCACTTCGTCATATTCACTATTATCATCCCCTCATTTCATCGGGACTGAAAGAGCCTCCACAAAAAGGATACGCACGATTAGTACACTCGATTGTTCCCTTGGGCAACAGTACATTAGCACCAGCCACTCTTTCCACAAACTGGCCTACAAGTGGTGTAACTCAGACACACCGCTATTATTATACTACTATTATTAATCTGGACATTGCGTGTGTATATTTTTGAATGTGTGCACCCACTAGATTTATTGTGCAAGCTGCCCATGAGATGGGTGGGGTGATTGTGTCAACGGATAACTACAGAGATCTGCTTGCGGAAAACCCTGCATGGAAGGATACCATTGAGAAGCGGTGAGTGCAGATAACTGAATACCTTGAAAGTCATTATATTTATTATTGGCTGTTGAAAGAATGTTAATATTTGGTCTAAAAGGTGTCAGACCGCCAATGATGTGGGGTTGGACTCCTGGCCAGGTATACTGAGGGTGGGTTTTTCCCCCTACATTATTTTCCACTCTCCTAATACACAAATTCGTGTACACTTCCACTAATTCCAACCTTCCTCAACCCTAAAATACTACCATAATTAGTACATTATATGCGTATGACTCAAACGAGTAGTAAGACACAGTGCTAAAAAAATTTTGTTCGATGCCATATCTCAGTTGGTAGAGTGTCTTACCTATAGAACCAAGGGTCCCGGGTTTGATTCCCAGCATAGACGAAAAACTTAAAAGTTGGTTTATAAGTTGCTGTGTAATTTAATCAGTAGGTTCAGAATGTTCACATTAAATACCTCAATTTAAAAAAAAATCCACTGCATATGTGGATTATTGTAGAAGCTTGCACCATTTTAAATACACAAATTACAGACTTACACAGTAACAGTTGATACATAGGCCCACCCACTTCATTGGCCATGTGGTCTAGGACATTACTTTAGAAATAGACTAGACTGCCGAAGACAAGGAGATTGAATTCCAGTCGGTTGTACAGAGGGTGCTTTCTCCAAACTGGTTTTACACACACTACATTCAAATGCAGGTACACTTCCTCTGAAATAAACTTTCCTCATTCATAATTCATTAGTGTAATTTGTATATTTGCATACAACCTGAACACGTAGTAAGACGAAGTGGTAAAAAAACAAAGTTGACACAAAATTCTAAATAAAAATGTATAAAAAGGGGAACAGAGGGACTGGAATTGTTACAGCATCCCTCCCCTTGGCCCTTTTTATAACCTCAGTTGACCGGTGACCTACTGGTTATAGCCTTCCGGCCATAAGCTTCCTTGTTTGAATTGGAAATGATGTGTAAATGGTATTTTTAAACTGCGAAGAATGTTCCTAGAACTTCCCAATTTCTCTCTCCCGCCATCAGTTATACTGGTAACTCAGATGGAAGGGAAACAAATTGTTTGTTGCTATCCTATTTACAAAAATACACAAATGGTGGAATTAATTTTATTTTTTATATTGAAAGTGAAAGTGTTATTACAAGAGACAAATATTTTTATGGAACAAAGCATAAACCCTTGTATTTATCAGTTTGCATGTAAGAACAAATCCGAGAGGCAGAAGTAATAAATAAAAATATGAAATTAATAAAAATGGCTTCGAGTTATTTCAAACCAAACCTGGTAGGGGATTGAGAGAAGCAATCCAGCAAATGAATTGCTGGAGGTTTGGTGCAATGACAACACTTTAAGTGATGATTGGTTAATGCCTGTATTGGTGGTTACGTGGACTAACCATCAAGCTTGTCTGATCTGGTTTGCCAGTGACCAGTAGTGATTTGTTAGTGCCTGCATCATTGGGCTTACAGGCTAAACTTAACTCTCGTAATCCGTTCATTAAAGAGCAGCTCCAGTTCTCACCTCCAAACTACAGTAGCCCCATGACTTCTTTGATGCTGACAGACCGTCAACATTTAGGTATATACCTAAATTTTGACTCAGAAGTGACAGCTGCTAAACACATGTTTTTGCAGATCATATGGTTCGACGTAGGGATATATAATTTGGTCTGGTAACTTTTCAAAGCTGTCACTCAGCACCAAAGAAGCCATGGGGCTACTGTATGTTACCTGACTATTGAGTGGCTATCGCTAAAACTTGGCTACATTGTTTGGGTTCAAACATTTATTGATATTCTCTACTGGCACCCACACTTTTGTGAAAGTTGAATCACACTTATATCGCGATGTGTCCTAACCGGGTTCTTGGTCAGCACATTATTGGTCAAAACTCAAACTTATTTTTTAGTGGTGTAAAAGATTTTTTTATAACTTATTTATTAGAATATCAGTACCTCCGGGCTCATTTTTGTCCTACTTTTAAGGAAAAACTCATACTTTTCCTATTTTTTGACCTCCAGAAGAAAGAAACCATTTGGTTTGTAGAGGTTTAAGTGTCGATCTTCCATTTTGCTGGTAAATTAGCAAAACAAAATATCATATAATGTGTTGCGCTGTTTTAATAAATCTGATGTATACCTGAACGCTTGTACAGTATCTTTGAAATTCAATGGTTATAAAATTGTTTTTGGAGGTGGTGTTATAATGAACTATTTCCAACTAGAATAGGCTAAATTAGAAGGCTTGTTAAGCAAGTTTGTTTGCAAATAGCTCAAACTATGCTAGAAGCTCTGGGCAAAAAATTCTAATAAAGTGACTCTGTTTTTTGAGAAAATAAGAAACAAACAAAATCAAATTCAATGTTGCACTACTTTTGTGCAAGTCAATATGAATAATAGAAACCCAAAAATAACTGAAAGCGTTTTTTTTTTCATATAACCCTAATGGGTAGTAAGGCGGGGGTAAATAATATATTTTTTATTATGATATTTCACAGATTATTTTTTAATATATTTTATGTTTATGCTGAAGAGTCATCTTTTGATGATAATGAACATCATTATTGTAATAATTATCATTATTATTACTATTTTGTTTCACTATCATTATTTCCTGGTTTGTATTTATAATGAAATGATAAAGTAAAATAAATAATGTACTCAAGAGAAAATAAATTAAAGAAGGGGGGGGGGGGATAAAAGTAGGATTGCAAGGGGTTGATGATGGTTGAGCATTCCTCCTTTCTTCATTTATAAAATACTTTACTTTATTTTTGCTGCAGGCCCAATAACATAAAATCATTGTTCTTAATTAAAATGTTTTTAATTGTTTATTTTATTTTGGCACTATGAGGTGAATATAGTGTTTTTAATAGGTCCTACTTTTTCATCAAAGTCCTACTGTTCCTACTTTTAGAGAGCCAAAATATGCTATGAGGCCTGGTACCTACATAAATATTTTTTCCAGGCTCTTGATGTTCACTTGGGTGGATGACATATTGATGTTCCCTCAGGATCCTCTTGGCAGAAATGGACCAAGGCTGGAAGAATTTCTTCGGTTTCCAAGTTAAAAGTTTTGATGCGTTTAAAAGTGATTTTATTATACAAAAAAAAAAATGTTACTGATACTAAATAGTGTTACTTTTGCAACTATGGATTTAATTTTCTTATATATTTATTTAAAACTACTATACCTTAAAGCTTATATATATATTTATAAAGCTTCTTTTCATTTAAATATTTTCTTAAACTATTTGTGGATTGTCCTTTTTAGGTTTATTTCTTGTGTAATTGAACTGTATTTTTTCTTGATACAAATGTATGTCCCCAATTAATAATACATTAGGCAAAGAGAATTTTTCCAAAAGCAGTGTGAGTTATTTTTAAATTGTGTCACGTGGTGATTGTGTATACAAACAGCATTTAACATTAACATGTAAATAGTATATTTGCTTTTAAGCCAATGGAAGGATTATATGGTTGCAGATGTTCACAAATAATATTTTTGTAAATGGAACATTTTCCCCATATATTGTTTACTAGATAAACAAACAAAATAACATTCAAATTATGGTTGTGAACTAACCTTTCTTTTTTTACTGACATATAAATATATAAAGCTTTTATAAAAATAGAAGTGTAAATAATTTGTTGGTTTTTTTGTCATAGTTTAATTTAATGTATATGAAAAATTCGAACTTTGTGTTTCAACACCATTTGTTTATTTATATTTTTGCTCATATCTTTTAGTTGAAACTGTACACACTATTTACCCTGAAAGTTACCAAGCTTACCTTGATAGATTACACTATGTTGTAGCTTATAAGTTAGAGCCATAATATAGTTTGTCAAGGTAAGACTGTACATTAGCATTTGTTCTAAAAGAATAATGAGTGTAATGCAAGACACTTTCATTAGATTTAGTACAATTCGTCTAACTTTTTAAGTGTGTTATTTATAATATAAAATAAATTAAATGATAGGGTTGTAGAAAAAAAATAACAAAGTAAAAACATTAACACATATTTACACATGCTTTAATATGTTGAGTCTCTTATTGTAGCTTCCTAAGGAAGTAGCTTAGTAGTCTTAGATGCATTAAGAGCATTGAAATATTGAAATGTATGTTAATATGTGTTTTTACCTTTATTTATGCTTTGTTTTTCTACAATTCAATCATTTAATTTATTTTATATTATATTTAAATAATGCACTTTATTTCATCACATAAATGTGTTATTTGAATGAGTTTTTTATAAATTATAACTATATGAAAGGGGGTAGAAGTTTTGTTAAAATAAACACTAAATAGTCTTAAGTTTGGGCTATTTTATTCATACATTAAGTCCTTGTGATTGTGTTTTTTCGTTACCTCCATTTTGAGTTGCAACTCCAGTTACCGTAAGTCGGAAATGATTTGGAAAATCTGGAATATTTAGGGAATTTTGTGATTATTCAGGGAATTTATGTGGTTCCATATTTGCATATCTATTTTATTAAGTTAATCTTTATTTTTTATTGTATTTTAAAAACTTTTATATAATGAATTGAGTATTGTGCTGGATTTTATCTTTAACATCCTAGATTCAGATATGTGTTATAGCTGGCAAAAATTTGGTGTTTTTGAATCAGGGAAAACTTTATTTTTATTTTTTCTGCAACTGCTGCTAACTCTACTACTGAACATTATATATTTATTTAACACTACCTTTTCAAACATTTCTAGAGTTATCTGGTACCTAAGATTAATTCAAGGATGAAAACAATATTAATTTTAAGAAACTGTTCCATCATTTCACTATAAAGAGGATGAGAAATTCACCTTGATGCACCTGTCTGGAATTCAAATCAAATTTCTGATCGCTCTGTGGTGCAAAATAAAAAAGTTATTTATTAATGGATTTTAGTTCCATTATTTCTAGGGGTGTGAAAGTACTTAAAAATTCGAGTTTTAGTCAAGTTTTAATTGTTGTTCAAACTCGACCCCGAGATTTTTACGATACTTTAAAAATTGAGTACTTAGAATTGTCGATTTTAGCTTGAAAATTCTGAGTTTAATTAATTTGATTCTATTTAAATATAGTATTTCATAGCACAGTTCCTCAATATATTTTTTTATTTAAAAAAAAACTTAAACATCTATATTAAATTTATTTAAAAATCTTAATTTTTGTGATCATGATCTTTTTGAGAAAATATTTCATTCTTATATGTTTGTGCTTACGATTTTATGCATGAATCTATTACCAAAACTCAACATGAAATATTTCTAGTACAAACACTTCCTTCCATATTACTCTAACTTCAAATAAACTGTTTTCATTCAATCTCAACTCGAAATGAAAAATGTCAACTTGCATACTCCTAATTAATATATGTAAGAATTTATTGATTTGAAAAAGCATTTGAGAATAAAAGTAAACATGGGTGAGCTTGTAACAAAACCTACATCACAAAATGTATGTTTTTCATGGTTAATTAGTTTTAAAAGAAATACAGTTTTCTTGCTACTAATATTAATTAGTTATTTCTTGCTCACCTCTCTCCCCTTTCCCGCTCCTCAGATTTTACTCCAGTCACCACCTCCCTAGAAAAACAAATTCTCAACCAATTTGAGATGCAGGTGTTTTAAGCTTTTGCCAATTTGATTGTAACCAAAAGGTCTAAAGCGTCACTCTCGTCTTGGCCTGCTGATGATGGATAGATTAGGGTTCAAATCCTGGTCGAGACTACCGATGGTGTTTTTCCCTAAGAATTGTATCCCACTCGCCTTCCAGGCAAATGCAGGTAGATTACCTCTAAAATGCTTCGTTAATCACCCCTCCCTGCCCCATTATAGCAATTATTATATATGCGTATAGCCTCACAGATAGTAAGATGCAGGGATGAAAAAAATTTCAAACAGTCATAATTTTAATCTTCAAAACTCTGTGCACATACATTTACACATAAAAGTATGTACATATTATACCAGTCAAAAGATTTTAAAAGAGAGCATGTGGACATAACGTCACCCGAGAATGCAAGTGTTCTATATCCAATTTTTCACTTTTGTGTAAAAGAGCATTGAAGTTTGACCTTGTGTATAAAACCAATGTTATTAGATGACAACTAGAATTTGTATCTTCTTAAGTATGTATATAGTAGTTTCAATTTCACCGCAGGTGGATTATATGCATTCAAAATAAACATAAACACCAAATATCTCAAATTTAACAATTTTGGAGATAGAACACTTGTATTCTCGGGTGACGATAAATATTATGTTTAGTTGGATGACCTTTTTATGTCTTTTTGGTTAAAAAAAAAGGTAAAACAATTAACATCAGAATAAATGTGTAGAACAAAAGTTAAATAAAAATATATCCCTCATGGAATCAGCTCACACAACTTTCACTGAAAACAGAATTATATAAAATAAAGACACACATTCTAACTAAGACATATTATTTAATACCTTATCCATATAAAGTGAATAAATTTGCACATTTTATATTCTTTTCTGACAATTATTCTTGTGAATGTAAATGCAATCACTTGAATAAGATTCAAAGCTATAACAAACATGTAGAAAATTGTATCAAAACTCTGTAACTTTCATATGAGCATTCTTAACCACTTTCACATAAGTTTTTTTTAAGTAGATACACATTTTGGTAATTCTATAAAACTTCCAAGTTACTTATAGATAGGTCACCAAACAGTTTTCAAGGAGGTTATGAAACGAGACAAACTATCTGTGTATAAAAATGTATTTCTGTGTCATTGGTTTTCTTAAACTATCCAGTTTGAACAATTAATTAAACACCACAAATCATTTCCCCCCCACACGTTGGGGCTTCTTATTGCATTTAGCCGTGATATTTAGGTTTAAAGTACAGTCAAACTTGGTTGTAATGAGCACCAAAAGACTTACAACATTTCCTCGCTATAACCATTACTCATATCATTGATATATATTAATTGTAATAAGGTACAGGAAAGGTGGATAGAAACTTAAAAAAGGAACAAACACAATATGGCTTCCACAATGAAAAGAACAACACAGCTCACACTCTTTACAGTGCTGCCAATGGACGAAGAGTTAATGGCTGCCTCTTGAAGAAAATCGATCGTTACTGGCCCAATCCTCTGGCCTAGGTTTTGGTGATATGTTTTTAAATGTTCAATGGCTTGATAAAAAGAAATATTAAAAAAAAAATATATATATATATATTAGAGAGAAATCAAATATATAATTATATGCCAACATATTGAGATGCTTGTAAACAAAGACAACTCTTGACCCACTCTATTTTTCACACCAAGATCTAACTCTTGAATAATTTTGACTTTTTCATGAATCAAGACACTTTATTTTGTTAATAAGACATGTTGCCGACGGAAGGGTGCATTTCATACTTATTTTACACGCGTGTTTGGGTAAAATGGGGGAGTAGGACAGGAAGCTAGATACTGAGGAGGTAGGTAGGTAGAGTGGGGGAGTTCCACCAAGGTCATAAGCTGGTCTATTGTGGGTAATCATAAAAGCCAAGTCACCCTTTTCATTTTTGTATCTTCCAAGAATTGGGTATTTCATATTACCAGAGCATTTAAGAATGTTTGCATGTTTGTATGGCCACCAAAATTTGTACAGTAAATGCGTAAATTCTTGTACTACTTTTTTTTTATAAAAGTAATAAATTGTTAGGGATATGAGAAAGTAATGGTTTTTTGCTCATTACAGCTGTGACCTTTTTATTTCTGTGCTTCCTACAACCAAGTTTGTCTGTATATAACATATTAAGAGCATATTTTCAGATATTTTAAACATCAAACAAGTTTTAAATTTTAACAAATATTGATAAATACATTAAATTTTAATTTGATGTAGGCAAGATGTAATATTCATGGAAATGTATCTCTTTACATTATTATATGTATATATATATATATTCAAATTTAGCTAAAAATCTATAACATTTAACATTTCACAAATATATAGTTTTAAGTATTGCTCTTTTCATTTTTTTGACATTCATGTGAAATACAAACATTTACAACTGATTAGTACCATACATACTATCACAGTATGATTGTTACAGCAAGATATTTTTATTAGTGAACGGCACCAAAAGTCTAACTATAGGGGGAGGGAAATTAAAGATTCCAACATCATTCACTTTGTTGAAATTTAATGATAATTAGTGGTGGTGGGAGAGTCTTCAAAAATTCGAACTAAGAGCCTTGTTTTAATGGTTGTTCAAACTCGACCAAATTTTTTTTACGAATTCGAAAAATTTAAATACTTCACATATTTTATTTTGAGAATTCAGGTTTTAATTGATTTGATTCGATTTTAAGATAGTGTTTCATAGCAAATATAGTCGTTAAAATATTTCCTTTTGTCTTTATTAAAAAAATATATCACATGAACAGCTAATGCCTATTCACACACCTTTTCTAAAAAGAACATATTTTTTTTATTCAGTAGTATTAGTTCAAGTTTAGCAGGATAGAGGCCTGCTTCTGTGGCCACATGGTCTAAGGCGCAACCTTTGCAATAGATTAGGCTGCTGAAGGTGAGTAAATCGAGGTTCGATCATGGTCAGATGCACTGAGGGTGGTTTTTCCTAAATGGTGTTCAACTCTTCCCCCATGCAAATGCAGATGCACGTCTTCTAAATTAAACCTTCCTATGACATTTATGTAATAAATATATAGGGTAGTAAGACATGGTGCTAAAATAAAAGAACACGGTGACCTGGCGGTCTAGGGGTAAGGTGTCAGACTTCTATGCTGGCGGCCGGGGTTCAATCCTCGGTCCCGGCAAAGATGTATCTGATTACCAAACCCTTCCTTCACCTCTGACCAGACATCTTGTGAATGTGAGGAATGCCAGGCCTCCACCGTGGTTCGGATTCCACGTTAAACTGTAGGTCCTTCATTTAATCTTACAATCACCCTACCATTACACATTAGCGTAAGTGTGTATAACCCGAACGGGTAGTAAGACGCAGTGCTAATAATAATAATAATAAAATAAAAAGTAGGATCGAACTCATCTTGAACAACCAATTTGAACAACCAATTTTTTTGTAATACATATTTTTAAGTGCAAAATTTAATATATTTTAAGGTTATTTGGAACAGAGCACTGGTCTAAATCATAGTTTAAAAGGGTAGTCAACACATTTACCTGAGTGATACTGGAGTATAAATTGCTTATATAAAAAAAAGAAACCAACTTGCAACCTTAAAATCCATTCTCTTAACATCCGCTTAGGTTGCCGCATGGTTTATGGTGTCACTCTCGCAATAGACGACTGCTGATGACTAGATCTGGGTTCAAATCCCGGCTGGGTGTATTGAGGGTGGTTTTTCCAAAATGACTTTCCACTCGCCCTACACACAAATGCGGGTACACTCCTTCTAAATTCAACCGTACTCATCCCTAATCCATTAGTGTAATTAATACATAAACATAAACTGAATGGGTAGTAAGACAGTGCTAAAAAAACCTCTTAAGTTGAAGAAGCTGTCTGTCAGTAAGAGCTAGTCTTTAAAAAATGTGTTTTTTAAGTGTTTTATTATGTATTTAGTATCACTCGAGGAAGTGTGTTGGCTCTCTCTCTCTCCTGATTTAAACCTGAACACATATTTTTGAATTGCAGAACACAAAAATAATTTCAAAAATATAAACACATTTACACTTTGTTTACCCTGAGAGGTATCAAGCTTACCTTGTTTGCTTCCACTATGTTGCATCCACCTTGGTGGCGTAGTTAGTTAGCTAACACGCTAGTTTTGCGTTTAGCTAGACTACCGAAGACCGGGAGATCGATATTCTAATCTCAATCAGCGAACTGGGGGGGGGGGGGGGGGGGGGGTCTTCT
>CABEEJ010001808.1:0-14309 GCA_901482245.1 Timema douglasi | reverse complement strand
CTGAGGACGGGGAGATCGAGGTTCGAATCTCGGTCGGGTGAACTGGGGTGGTTTTTCCTAAATGGTTTTCCACTCTCCCTCCACGCAAATGCTATTTCACTTCCTCTCATTCAACCTTTCCAATTCCTAATCCATTAGCGTAATTAGTACTTAAAGCGTATAACCCGAACGGGTAGTAAGACGCGGTGCTAAATATTATTATATATTATTTAGTAAATTGTGAAAATAATAACTGTTATGCACAGAATAATTCTGTTTGAAATTGGGATATAGTAAAATACTTAGTATCTTCTTTCTCGGTTTATTAAGTACCTTAAATATATAACATATAAGTTATGCAACGTATAAGTCTGTAATGATGAATGTTAGGAAATGCAAGCAGCCATGCGTCGCCCGGGATTATTTATACCCCCCTCACCCCAACATTCCCCGAGTCAAGGTTGGCTGCATTAGCACCTCCATATATATAATAGCTCCATGCTTACAGCCCGTTAGAGAGAGACAGTGATCAAAAAATAAGAGGGTACAGGTTAAAAAAAAACACGTTACATTTCTTCTTGATCCGCTTCGATAATATCCGTGTTAGATGAACATTCGTGCTGTTTCTCCTGACTGGAGGCTTGAGAAATGGTCAACTTGCTGACGGTGGTGTCAGCGGATTCACACGACTCCTGCAGGTTCGTGCTGTAGATTTTGGTGGTCCCGATATGAACGCCAGTACTAGCGGCGGGTTTTGTAACGTCGCCTCTCCTTGTCGCTCGGACGTTCAGCTCCCGGAAACCGCGTTCCTCGGCGTCGGACTGTAAATAGGGCGTATCGCAGTTCGACAGGTTTACCGGCGCGCAGCCGGCCTCCGATCTAGATATCGTGTAAGGGGAGACGTCATGAGGGCTCGGTAAAGGATGGTAACTCCTACATTCCTCCGTGTTCGACCTTGAATAGATGATCTTCGAGGAAGACTCGCGACGACGACGGTTCAAGTCAGACGAGATAGAATCACGTCGGCGCCGATAATCGTCGGTGTTGGACTTCGAGTAGTTGAGTTTCGTTGATCCGTGGGAGATGGATTCCCTGCGCTGCTGTTGAACTCTCTTGGTTTCACCGACTATGTTAAGTCGTGACCTTGAAGTGGAGGGCGGGTGTCTTGAATCTTCGGTGTTGGCCCTCATGAAAAGCGCTGTCGAGCTCCTCCGACTGTGATAGTACCTCGAGTCGCCGGTGCTGCATCTCGACCTGGGG
Organism: Timema douglasi; assembly: GCA_901482245.1. Taxonomy (NCBI): domain Eukaryota; kingdom Metazoa; phylum Arthropoda; class Insecta; order Phasmatodea; family Timematidae; genus Timema; species Timema douglasi. The sequence continues at coordinate 13,070 of CABEEJ010001808.1, read as the reverse complement.
TGGACAACCTTCCAGCTCTCGATGGTGCTGGATCTGGTGTAGTCTCCGGGGAGGCGAGGACTGCACGAGTGGGAGTCACGTTGAAACTCGTCGTTATCGCGCGCGGCGGCGTGTTCCTCGTCCTCTCCATGGCCATCGACGCTTGAGAGCCGTGTTGGGACCCGCTAGCCCCGGCGCTCGCCCCCAGCTCTAGGGACTCTTTACTTCCCCCGCTGCGAATGCTGCGTCCACTGTGCTGCCGGTGCAGTAACAGAGGGGGGGAATAACAGCCGCAGCCTCCATACGCGGGGTTATCCATAGACAAGGCTTGCCTCTGTAGCAGATAAGGACTCAGTAAAGCGCAACCTCCGCCAGCGGGGTGCAATGAGTTCCTACTAGGCTTCATCCTACTCTTGGGCGACGTCTTGGAAGGGCGCCGCTGGTGCCTGGTGGGCGACGAGATTGGCCGGAGGGGCGGGGCCCCGTTCTCTGCCGTCAGGTTAGGCGCCGAAGGGCTCTTGTTCATGCTCGCCGCTATCTGTACGCTGAGCCGTTTCTGCGACGATGATGAATCCGTGGAAGGTTGACGGTTCTGCAAAGCCCTGGAGAACTGAACGAAGGCCGCAGTGAGGGCACGTCGGTTGACGACCTCGCTACTCCCTGGGGGTCCTACGCCGCCCCCCTCCCCCGACTTGCCGCTGGCGACGCGGTAGAGTCCGAGGGTGTTGTCCCACTTGGTCTGGCAGCTGGTACTACGGCGGCCGCTGTCGGAGCGCTGGGACGGTTGTTTGGCGGAGACGGGGCTTGCCTTCTGGTGCTGGCTGCTGTTGAACTTGAACCTGGCGGGGACCACCTTGGCGGCGCTGTCTCGGGCCTCGAATGTCATCACGCAAGACGCCACGACTATGAAACCTGGGACAGTCACATGCCTGGTTAGTGACAACTCTCATAACTATGATATAATTTAGATTAATATACCTCGTGAGTGACAACTCTCCCAACTATCATATCATGTAGATAAATATACATCGTGAGTGACAACTCTCACAACTATGATATCATGTAGCTGAATATACCTCGTGAGTGACAACTCTTATAACTATATCATGTAGGTGACCTGGCGGTCTAGGGGTAAGGTGTCAGACTTCTGTGCTGGCGGCCGGGGTTCAATCCTCGGTCCCGGTACAGATTTATCTGATTACCAAACCCTTCCTTCACCTCTGACAATATATCTTGTGAATGTGGGGAATGCCAGGCCTCCACCATGGTTCGGATTCCACGTTAAACTGTAGGTCCTTCATTTAATCTCGCAATCACCCTACCATTAAACATTAGCGTAAGTATAATAAGTAATAAGTAGTAGTAGTAAGTATATAAGTAATAATAATAATGTAGCTCAGCGGTTCTCAAACTTTTTGAATCGTGGAGCACTTTTGAGGGGAGAAATTTCTCACAGAGCACTATAGTTACCTTTATGCTAAAGGAATGTACATTCATGTTTTGCTATATTTACCTAACTGAATTTTTTAAAGTGGTTAGTCAATATTTTATCGTATAGTAAAAGTACGAATTATTTTTAGATTTTTAAATAGCTTAAATTTTGATCCAAACTTAATTTTTCCTGTTGAAAGTAATTGAAAACTGTAATTTTGCACAAACATTTTTTTTGCTATCAGGGCGACAATATTTTCAAATAGACTCTACGTAGATAGATACTAAACCATATTAGAGCAGTATTCACGATGCAAATGAATGTTTAAACATTTGGGCGTGTTAAACATAAAGTTTTATTTAATTTTAAATGTTATTTTCTCACTTAATTTCAATGAAATAAGGAACTTAACTACATAAACGCAAAACAACAACAAAAAACATATATTAACCTAAAGCAACACATTTTATAAAGAATTCAAAGCAGGTATCCACAATATGTTACTCACACAGATAGTGTTAAAACCAATTTCATGGCTGCAAAAAGAAAAAAAGGTCACTTGGCATATATAAAGAACGATAGAGAGAGAGACCGCGAATTTTAATTCCAATGAGAGGGATGTGACTACTGTGTTTTTATTTCCACAATGTGGCTATATCTGTTTGAATTTGGAACAGCTGTAACTAAATATCTGGCTCGGGGCTGAGCCGGGATCTTTTGTTTTAGTAACCACATAGGCAGAGAATCCTGATCCACATAAGTAAGTTATTGCAAAGGGAAGAAGGATTATTTTCGCTCTATCTGACAAAACATCAAATTCGTCACGTAACTGATATCAAAATTCTGATAGTGACTTCTTAGTTGCAAAATTATCTTTTACCGCAGAACCTGATATCACATCATTCAAGCACTCATACTGCTCCGATGCCAGGTTGGCTTTTTCGACATTCAAATAAATAACATTTGGCACTGCTACTTGATTTGTTTCGACCCTCGACTGTATACTGACTGAAGGTGCGAAGAAACACGAGTTTTTAATTTGCAATAGAAACTTCCCAGAAGATTCTGGAAAGGTGTCGAAGCAAACAGTCGTATCTGAAAGCGTGGCGAAGTTCTTAGAGAGACGGGGTGAACTGGCACCCTCTAGACTCTCTATCTGGTTTCGCCGTGTGTAGTCTTATACATAATTTCTACTCAATACTTACCTATACACAGTTCATGGACGCACAAATTCACAGTTTTAATGTATTGTCACGTTTTATCTATTTTTATTTCCAATCTATTCTTGGAGCACTTGGAGATGCTTTGCGGAGCGCACTTTGGGAACCGCTGATGTAGTTGATTATAGCTCGTGAGTGACAACCCTCATAACTATGATATCATGTAGCAGAATATACCTCGTGAGTGACAACTCTCATAACTATGATATCATGTAGCAGAATATACCTCGTGAGTGACAACTCTCATAACTATGATATCATGTAGCAGAATATACCTCGTGAGTGACAACTCTCATAACTATGATATTATGTTGCAGAATATACCTCGTGAGTGACAACTCTCATAACTATGATATCATGTAGCAGAATATACCTCGTGAGTGACAACTCTCATAACTATGATATCATGTAGCAGAATATACTTCGTGAGTGACAACTCTCATAACTATGATATCATGTAGCAGAATATACCTCGTGAGTGACAATTCTCATAACTATGATATCATGTTGCAGAATATAAATCGTAAGTGACAACTTTCATAACTATGATATGTAACAGAATATACCTCGTGAGTAACAACTCTCATAATTATTATATTATGTTGCAGAATATACCTCGTGAGTGACAACTCTCATAACTATGATATCATGTAGCAGAATATACCTCGTGAGTGACAACTCTCATAACTCTGATATCATGTAGCAGAATAAACCTCGTGAGTGACAATTCTCATAACTATGATATCATGTGGCAGAATACACCTCGTGAGTGACAACTCTCATAACTATGATATCATGTAGAATAATATATCTCGTGAGTGACAACCCTCATAACTATGATATCATGTGGCGGAATATACCTCGTGAGTGACAACCCTCATAACTATGATATTATGATGCAGAATATACCTCGTGAGTAAGAACTCTCATAACTATGATATCATGTAGCAGAATATACCTCGTGAGTAAGAACTCTCATAACTATGATATTATAATGCAGAATATACCTCGTGAGTGACAACCCTCATAACTATGATATTATGTTGCAGAATATACCTCGTGAGTAAGAACTCTCATAATTATGATATTATGTTGCAGAATATACCTAGTGAGTGACAACCCTCACAACTATGATATCATGTAGCAAAATATATCTCGTGAGTGACAACCCTCATAACTATGATATCATGTATCAGAATATACCTCGTGAGTATGAAATCTCATAACTATATTATAATGCAGAATATACCTCGTGAGTGACAACCCTCACAACTATGATATCATGTAGCAGAATATATCTCTTGAGTGACAACCCTCATAACTATGATATCATGTAGCAGAATATACCTCGTGAGTGACAACTCTCATAACTATGATATCATGTGGCAGAATACACCTCGTGAGTGACAACTCTCATAACTATGATATCATGTAGAATAATATATCTCGTGAGTGACAACCCTCATAACTATGATATTATGTTGCAGAATATACCTCGTGAGTAAGAACTCTCATAACTATGATATTATGTTGCAGAATATACCTCGTGAGTGACAACCCTCACAACTATGATATCATGTAGCAGAATATACCTCGTGAGTAAGAACTCTCATATCTATGATATCATGTAGCAGAATATACCTCGTGAGTAAGAACTCTCATAACTATGATATCATGTAGCAGAATATACCTCGTGAGTGACAACTCTCATAACTATGATCTCATGTAGCAGAATATACCTCGTGAGTGACAACCCTCACAACTATATCATTTGACTCACCTCATTGGCCGAATGGTCACTTCGTGCTATACTGGCTTTGTAACCGGAAAATCGGGATTCGAATCCCGGTCTGGTCTACTTAGGGTAATTTTTCCTAAATGATTTCCCACTCTCTTTTTACGCAAATGCAGGTAGGCTACCTCTAAAATGATTCTTTCCTCCTCTCTAGCTAATTAAAATAATTATCATAATTATATGCGAATAACCTGAACAGCTAGTAAGACGAGGTGATTAAAAGAACTTACCTCGCGAGTGTAAACCCTCAAAACTAAGACCTACTCCTGTTTCTGATATCCTGTAGCCTTTATCACACAATTGCTCAAATAGATACTAAAAAGTTCAAATGTTCCTTTCGTTTACCTTGAGCTTACCTTTGTATTACTTTATGGCCCTATTTTATAAGCTGTGCCATAGTGCAACCTGTCAAGGTAAGCTTGCTACCGTTAATGGTAAACGGAGTGTACAAGAGAAGTTTTTACTTGTTTTTAAAATCCTCATGTCCTTTTACCCATCCCGGCTATCTACTTTCTTAAACTAACAGAATAGTAATGAAGAAGGTTAAATTTAAAGAAAATGATCAGTTTTTGCGTGGGGAGAGAGTGTAAAACGATTCAGTAAAACTTCCCCAGTCAATATTCGAACTGTGATACTTTTAAGACCGCAATATTAGTACGTATTAGAATCGTGTGTGTATAGATTTGACGCCACCTGGATTCAAATAAAGGTATCCTATCGTCTGAAACCTGAAAATGACCATTAGCGCTATATTTTCTTTAGCTCTATGTATTTTAAATTTTAGAAAACATTATAAAAATATGTAGTTATATACTTATAGCTCGGATTGTTTTTATAAAAAATATATTTCAAATTAAAGTTTTTTTAAGTTTTAATAGTTCTATAACCGTGAAATTTCAAGTTATTTCTTATCTCTAAGAATCACGGAGAAATAGTCAAATTATGTAAAATACTCAAGTCATTTTTACGAAGAAAAGAAAATACGCCAGTTTTTTTGTGATTTTAAACTCTTTCTAGATACAAACTTTTATCAAAATCGTGATAGCCGATTTAGAGAAAATCTGTTTCTCCTCTTTTCGCCCTTTAATCCCTAATATCACTCTCGGTAACCTTACGGAAAACCTTTATACTCGTAGATATCAAGTTTTAAACCGATTTATAAAATAGTTTCTGTTCTAGTTCGAGATACAGACACAAAGACGGTATCGCAAAAACCACTTTTTAGGGTTAATTTGGGGATGAGTTGTTGACATCCATCAACATTTTAGTTTATAGCATTTTAGAAAACATACTAAAAATTGTTTAAAGTAAGGAGTTGATATAATTAAAAGTTAAGACTTAGGTATTATTGTTCTCTAAATTATATATAAAAATCAATTTAATAAAATAAAGTTACTAAGTTGGTAGAGATACTAAAGTGATTTTGCAAGATAAATATATGATTACGATTCACTTTCAGTTAAATACATTTATCAGAATATGGACATTAAACATAAAATTACTAATTCATCATTAACTAAGCTACAAATATGTTGATGAAAAGTCTAAAAATATAAATAAATACACGTTAAGAAAGTTGTTACAAAACTTACGGATAGACTATATAATCTCGACCAAACAATTTATTAAGTTCAAATAAATACTGTATTAAAAAGTATACAATTTTTAGAATTTATAAGTTAACCCTAACCACATGAGTTATAATGCAGTCAATAAATATTATTTTACAAAGACATTAAAAATATACAAAATATAATAGAAAAACAATGTTTAGAGTTCAACATGTATTAAAGTAAAAATAATATAAAACTGGATCTGGAGGTTAACATCTGCCAACAGTTTAATGAAATAGAGAATGTAGTGGAATAATCTAAGCCTTATCTCTTATTGTTCCATTAGACCTTATGCATATCCAGCATTAGACATTCCGACATGTTTCGGAACTAAGCTTTTAGTGTGTAATAAACTATTATTATTATTATTAGCACCACGTCTTACTACCCGTTCGGGCTATACGCACTTACGCTAATGTGTAATGGTAGGGTGATTGTGAGATGAAATGGAGGACCTACAGTTTAACGTGGAATCCGAACCACGGTGGAAGCCTGGCATTCCTCACATTCACAAGATGTCTTGTCAGAGGTGAAGGAAGGGTTTGGTAATCAGATAAATCTGTGCCGGGACCGAGGTTTGAACCCCGGCCGCCAGCACAGAGGTGTAAGAAACTACTTGAAATCATTTCCTTCATTAATACTGCATGTATCAACTTTGTTCGTGAACCATTGACTACCTGTGTCTCTGTGTAAATATAGACTATATAGACTATAACTGTGTAGACTATAGTGTGTAAATATAGACTAGATTTTTTTTAATCGCTGGAACTACCCGTTTGTGTTATACGCTTATGTACTAATTACGCTAATGGTTTTAGGGACTAGGAAGGTTATATTAATGGGAAATGTACTCTCATTTGAATGAAGAGAGATTGGGAAAACTACCCCTAGTACACCCGACCGACCGACCGAGATTCGGACCTGGATCTCCCCATTATCAGAATTCTAGCCTATTGCGAGAGTAGCGCGTTAGACCACGCAGCGGAAGCGGGCTACAAATTAATAAACCATCCATTATTAAATCAGTCAATGTCTTCGTGTGATGTTTAATGGAAACGCAACACACACAAAATCAATCATCAAACCTGATTCTAGTCCTTTGATCCGAGTCACTGGGCGTACGGATAAAAAAATAAAAAGAATGTGACGACTAATCGGGGTCAAAAGGTCAAATATATTGGTCCTTTTGTGTAAACGCGTGAGTATTGCTCTCAAAAGCTTATCTTTAAACAAATAAGTGGGTGAAATAGCAGCGTATTTTAATTTAATTTAGTACTCTTTTTCGGATGCTTTGAGGCAGCTCAATTCTTCATTTAAAAAATTAGCCCTACGACAAACATTCAGCTGATATTGTCGTTGTTACTGTTAACATGACTTTTTTATTTTACTTTCTCATATAGCAGTGGGTCTGCCAGTCAAAAGAAATCATAAAATTAGATTTCAGGTCATGCATTTTTGTGAGCCAAGTTTGTTCAAAATTATCTTAGATTCATAACTACTCCTCAATGAAGATATAGTTTAGAAGTTATATGTGAAAATATTATAAATAATAATTTATGAAATTTTGAATGAATATCTCAGTCTGAGAGGAGAGCTAAGAACTTTTTTTTCGCACTTTTTTCTCACAAATATTTATGTGTAGGTCATGAAAAAGCTATAGAATTGGGATTACAGAATTCGGTGGACATCCATTAAAGAAAAACAATCTTGAAAAGACCCGCCTCGGTGGCGTAGTTGGCTAACGCGCTTATCGTGTTGAGCTCGACTGCTGAGGACGGGGAGATCGAGGTTCGAATCTCGGTCGGGTGAACTGAGGGTGGTTTTTCCTAAATGGTTTTCCACTCTTCCTCCACGTGAATGCGGGTTCACTTCCTCTAATTCAACCTTCCCAATTCCTAATCCAATAGAGTAATTAGTACTTAAAGCGTATAACCCGAACGGGTAGTAAGATGAGGTGCTAAATATTATTATTATTAATCTTGAAAAGACTCCGTTCTACACTCCTCACAATGGAATGTATTTCCGTTGGTACCTGGCCAGTTCACTGGTACTTTTTTAACAAGTTCTGGTAACACTTACCCACCTCGGTGATGCAGTTAGCTAACGCGCTGGTATCGTGTTGAGCTAGACTTCCGAGGATGTGGAGATCGAGGTTTGAATATCAGTCAGGTGAACTGAGGGGGGGGGAGGGTGTTTCCTAAATGGTTTTCCACTCTCCCTCCACGAAAATGTGGGTTCACTTCTTCTAAATTCAACCTCTCCCTATTCCTAAACCATTAGCCTAATTAGTACTTAAGCGTATAACCCGAACGGGTATTAAGACGCAAAGCTAAATTAAATTTTAAAAGATAATTGAAAATTGCTAACATTTCACAACACGACACTGAAATTGGGATTATGATATTACGGTGTGTCACAAGAAAATATGTTTATATGTAATTTAGCACCACGTTTCACTGTTCGTTCGAGTTTCCGGCGTATGTACTAATTATTCTAATGTGTTAGAGATGAGAAAGTTTGAAGAAGAAGTGTGCCCACATTTACGTGTAGAGGGATTTGAAAACCATATTTGGCACTACACATATTTAGGATAAACATTTAATTGGTCTGATTCTAGGTGATTGGTGATTGATTGTGATGGACTCAAGGCTGAATAAAACATTTCGACTCCATGTGATTCTCACAATGTCAAGTTTATTTACGAAACTAAATGTAATCACAGTGAAAGATAAACTCGTATCGGTACTAATATTAAGTGTTTAACTGTGGTATTCTGATTAATACTACTAGTGTGACTCTTTCTACGAGTACACACAAACTTCCATAGAAAGGGTCATTATCTGACGCCTATAAAAGTTAACGCATCGGCTTTCATGTATTCGTACTTCAATGCATGTGATTTGCAGCTGTCACTGACGATAAATATTATTAATACCTATAAAATAACACCAATAGTACAGTAAATTGTCATCTATTCTGCCTCAAAAAAGAGTTTGTATTTTTCTATAAGGCCCTTCCTATGAAAATTGGACTGTACATATTTTAAATGCATTGTAATTAATAAAACATAACATTTACACTATTGTTTTCACAGCTAAACAATGTTGTACTCCGTAAGGTTAAGAACGCAGAGTTTTCCAAGTTTGTTTGATAAAACTCCCTGTATTTTATTTTGAAACTGTCTTTTATAATGATAGCAAAAAGTGAAAGTTTGACAACTGAAGTTTTTCCGCATGGCTAAAGCAGGAAATACTATCCTCCCCAGTCCCATTTAAACTTTGACAATTTCCACCCACACTCGATTTCTAACAATCCCCTATGGAGGGATTAGGTAGTTTGGGGTTGGGGACTAGCTATGTAAAGTTCTGCGACACACTCTACGTTATGTTTCGAGCTAGTTCACATGTGTCGGCAACGAAAATATCGCTATCTCTCGCGTAGTATCGTTAATTCTACGGTCCAATTTCCTATGGAACACCACCCTTAACACCTTAAGGTAGTTGGCTAACGCGCTAGTCGTGTTGAGCTCAACTGCTGAGGACGGGGAGATTGAGGTTCGAATCTCGGTCGGGTGAACTGGGTGTGGTTTTTCCTAAATGTTTTTCCACTCTCCCACCACGCAAATGCGGGTTCAATTCCTCTAATTCAACCTTCCCAATTCCCAAGCCATTAGCGTAATTAGTACTTAAAGCGTATAACCCAAACGGGTAGTAAAACGCGGTGCTAAATAATAATAATAATAATAACACCTTAAGGTACCTTAAGATACGTCACATACATTTAGAAGGCTCACATTATTTAAGAAGCTTGATATTTTTTAAATATTCTTTTTAAAAAATACAGGCGAAAATTATCGTCGTGTCTATGTCTGACAATTTAATATATATATACACATAGTTAAAAGTATGAACAAATAATTCAATGATGTTTTACTCGAAAATTAGTACCTCTAAAATTAAAGAGAAAGGTTATAAATCTAGATCTAGCCTTTCACTTTCATAGGCAATCATGTTTTGATAGGGTCACCACAGAAAACTTTAATATATTGTGGGATTGTTTAATAGGGTTTTATGTAAGTTAAAAACTCTTTTTTTTTTAAAAACTTTGAACTTAAAATTTAAACTTTTCAACGAGTCAGAAATTTCACCTAAATATTTCAGAAAACTATATTAAAAAAATATCAAACCCCTTAATACATAAATCTTGGATTTCGTAAAGTCTGCAAATCTTCTCAAATCCCTCCCATGTTACAACATATTACTTTACCGTGAAGCTATGATTAGTCAATCCTCACTACACAAGTGTATGAAAGGTAGTATCTTGTTTATTTCAAAGCTTTAGTATAGTCCCATTTTATTGAGAACGTAAATAACTTGTGTAAAGTAATGTTTATTATCGAGCCCCATTAATTCATATACTTTTTTTTTGTACCCGTTCGGGCAATCCCCGTATCTATTCTACTGGGCTAGAGATAAGGAAGGATTCATTTTTAGTGGAAATGTACCCGAATTCGCAAAGAAGGTGAGTGGAAAATTATCAAGTAAAAACCACCCTTATAATCGGGATTCGAACCCCGATATCCCCGTCCCCTTTAGTTAAGTCCATCGTGAAAGTGACTTCTTGGAACATTCCACCACTGAAGTGTATTATTATTATTATTATTATTATTATTATTATTATTATTATTGGCACCACGTCTTACTACCTGTTCCTATTATTTGTATTGTTATTTGAGGATTTGATAGGTGACCTGGCGGTCTAGCGGTAAAGTGTCAGACTTCTGTGCTGGCGGCCGGGGTTCAATCCTCGGTCCCGGCACAGATTTATCTGACTACCAAACCCTTCCTTCACCTCTGACAAGGTACATCTTGTGAATGTGGGGAATGCCAGGTCTCCACCGTGGTTCGGATTCCACGTTAAACTGTAGGTCCTCCATTTCATCTCACAATCACCCTACCATTACACATTAGCGTAAGTGCGTATAACCCGAACGGGTAGTAAGACGCGGTGCTAATAATAATAATAATAATAATGAGGATTTGAGGTATTTAATGTGCAGCTTCTGAACCAACTGATTATACCAGCACACGAATTATAAACTAACTTAAAATCTAATACAAACACAACACCCAGCCTACGGCCGTTAATGTACCACCGTGAAAGAGGGCGGAAACCCACCTTCCACCAGTTTTAAATTTATTGGCCAAGCCGGGAATCAAACCCAGATCAACTGAGCTAGCCAAAAAGCAAAATACGAGGAGGGTGATTGTCTAGAAATGGCACCATCGTGTTCCCTGTCTGGCCGCAGGTTCGGGTGACAGTCCAGGGAAGTGTAGGCCTACACGCTCACCTCCCACGCCCATCACTATGGGCCCCGCGTACGACAGGTTGTTGAGGTGGAAACCTCTGCTCTCGTTCTTCACCCTCACTGTCAAGTTGCCCCTGACCTCCTGGACCACGGACAGTTGGTCTGCGTAGTAGCCTGGAACACACGGACCGACCCTTTCAAACCTTAGAGAGTACTCACAAGCCACCGCTTACAAACCTTAGAAAGTACTCACAAGCCACCACTTACACACCTTAGAAAGTACTCACAAGCCACCACTTACACATCCTTAGAAAGCACTCACAAGCCACCACTTACACACCTTAGAAAGTACTCACAAGCCACCGCTTACACACCTTAGAAAGCACTCACAAGCCACTACTTACACGCCTTAAAAAACACTCACAAGCCACCACTTAGACACCTTGGAAAGTACTCACAAGCCACCACTTACACGCCTTAAAAAACACTCACAAACCACCACTTGCACACCTTAGAAAGCACTCACAAGCCACCACTTACACACCTTTGGGAAATACTCACGAACCATCCCATTTAAATCTTTGGGAAATACCCACTAACCATCCCTTACAAAACTATGGGAAGTACTCACAAACCACCCATAGAAACTTTAAAAACTATTCACAAACCACCCTATGCAAATCTTGAAAATTATTCACAAACCACCCTATATAAACCTTAGGCTTTAAATGATGATTTTGAATAATTTCTAAGATATTACTCACAAACCTCTCCTACAAACCTTGGAAAGTACTCACAAACCACCCATTCAAACTTTAAAAACTATTCACAAACCACCCCATGCAAATCTTGAAAATTATTCACAAACCACCCTATACAAAACTTAGAATTTATTCAAAATCATCATTAAAAGCCTAAGATATTACTCACAAACCACCACTACGAATCTTGGAGAGTACTAACAATAATAATAATATTTAGCACCGCGTCTTACTACCCGTTCGGGTTATACGCTTTAAGTACTAATTACTCTAATTGATTATGAATTGGAAAGGTTGTATTAGAGGAGGTGAACCCGCATTTGCGTGGAGGGAGAGTGGAAAACCATTTAGGGAGAACCACCCCCAGTTCACCCGACCGAGATTCGAACCTCAATCTCCCCGTCCTCAGCAGTCAAGCTCAACACTACTAGCGCGCTAGCCAACTACGCCACCGAGGCGGGTAAAAAGTACTAACAAACCACCCCTAAAAGCCTAGGATAGTACTCACAAACCACCACTACAAACCCAGGATAGTACTCACAAACCACCACTATAAACCTAGAATAGTACTCACAAACCACCACTATAAACCTAAGATAGTACTAACAAACCACCACTACAAACCTTGGTAAGTACTCACACACCACCCCTACAAACCTTGGAAAGTACTTACAAAACATAACAAACCTAGGATAGTACTCACAAACCACCGATACAAACCTAGGATAGTACTCACAAACCACCGATACAAACCTAGGATAGTACTAACAAACCACCACTACAAACCTTAGTAAGTACTCACACACCACCCCTACAAACCTTGGAAAGTACTTACAAAACATAACAAACCTAGGATAGTACTCACAAACCACCAATACAAACCTAGGATAGTACTAACAAACCACCACTACAAACCTTGGTAAGTACTCACACACCACCCCTACAAACCTTGGAAAGTACTT
>CABEEJ010001807.1:118728-135146 GCA_901482245.1 Timema douglasi | reverse complement strand
AAGGAAGGGTTTGGTAATCAGATAAATCTATGCCGGGACCGAGGATTGAACCCCGACCGCCAGCACAGAAGTCTGACACCTTACCCATAGACCGCCAGGTCACCAGTTGGCTATATAAATAGTAAATTTACACCAACACTATTACACGTGGATCATTTCTGATTAAGCATTAATGGAGATAAAGAGTTAATAGAAGCTCCTAATACTGAACATCGTAGAAATATTAAATGATATTTGTATAAAAACTGCATTAAAAAGGCCGTGTTCTGCCCATTTTAGAATGTCTTCACAGATAAGCACTGTGCACAAATCTTCATTCTGTCATAACAGGGACATACTGTAGTTATTAACAAGAAACTTTGTCGCTTTGACCCCCATCGTCACCGCGGAGAATGTCGAGTAATCATTCAAATACGAATGTACTGCACACATTTCTGTCATAATTTGATAAAAGCTCCTAATATTTGTGAACGGAAATTATCCGTAGAAAATGTTAAGTTACAATATATTGTCCATACAATTATTGTTATCGCAATTTCATTTTATTGAGGAATTTTTTTTTTTACTTTAACTTAGGGCAATTTGAATTTAATCGTTTTTTAATTTATAATTTTGTACTGGTACTTTTTTTTAAAACAGAGCTAATATCGTAGTGGTAGATTGTAGAATGCTCATTGTATTTGCTTATCTTGAAAGTGTACTTCAAATTTGACCTATAATATTGACTTGAGTTATCTATTTCGATTATAAATAAAATGGGTTTGTACACTCTGTTTATCCTGAAAGCAAGCAGTCTTACCTCGACTGATTACATTATGACCCCATCATATGAGCCTTACCATAGTGGAATAACCCAATGTAAACTTGCGAACTTACAGGATAAACCAAGGGGACATGTTGCACCAAGCGCTACAAAACGGGTTTAGGTGAAACCAATTTGTCTAAAGATACGTAAATAATTTCATAGAAAACAATAATTTCCATCATCAATTAAAACGGTTTGACCAAATAGTGGGCGAATGTGTTTTTAATGTAGTTTGTATTTTGTAACGTTGAGATTCATTAAAGTGATAAATTATTACTCTATTCCATTAAAAATAACGAGTATTTTATATATTAAACAAATCTAGTTCATAGTTTGTTACATCAAATTCTCTCCTCCCCCTTTCTACTAGCCTCATCAAGCTCGCAATTAATTTAAAACAAATGTTAAAAATAAATTAAGTAAATATTAATTGAGGGCACCGATGTTGTATCAGATGAATAGGATAAATTAATGTTATAACCAATAAATTTAAGACCAGGTTTACGCTATGATACTAAAAAGGAATACCATTATTTATATACAGGGTGCTCGGAAACTCAACGCCCAAACTGCACATATAATTTGTAAAAACCAAAAGTAATACAAAATCCCTGTACACTTACATCCGGAAAACTATGCTAGTACCATTAAATGTAATTCAAAGTTTCGGCGCACAGCGCTGGTAGAGCAAAGCTGTGCGAGCATGCATGTACAGCAGGTTGCATAATATTTAGGTGCAACTCACTGCACATGTCATAATGGCAAGCACTTTCGGTGATGTAGGACCGTTAATGATGACCCTCAGAAAGTATTCCCATTTCTAGATGGACTGGTGTGTTGTTTAATATTAATTGTGGCATATTCTGCTGCCGTGCTCCAAGATGTCGAGATGTGCAGTGCCACGCGCCAACCCCCTCTGCAACCTGTTGTACACGCATGCTTGAACAGCTTTGCTCTCCCGGTGCTGTACGCCGAAACTTTGACACAGTCTAATGGGATTAACATAGTTTGCCAGATATACGTGTATAGGGATTTTGTATGACTTTTGGCTGAGGGGTTAAAGGCTATGGACATGTTAAAGAATGTCAAAGCTGCGGGATTAAATGGGATCGCAAGTGAAATGCTTAAATGTGGGATCATAGTATTACATTCCAGATTGTGTAAGTTATTCAATGTGTGTGTTGGGATTTCTAATGTTCCCAATGACTGGAAGAATACTGTATTGTTCCTTTGTACAGAGGCAAAGGTAGTAAGAGGGAATGTAAGAATTATAGGACAATTGGTTTGTCGAAGCGGACAAGATTTGGTGTATGGGATGCGACTTCATGCCAGGTAGAGATTGTATGGATCAGATATTTGCATTGTCACAAGTGATTGTGAAATGAATCGCAATAAAGAAGAAAGTTTATTGTGTATTCATTGATCTGGAAAAATCGTACGATCGGGTGAATAGGAGTATGTTATGGAATGTTCTGAGAGAGTATGGTGTGAATTCATGATTAGTAAATCTAATTACGGTATGGTGATGTATGATGGAAGTAAAGCGTACGTTAGGGTGGATGGAGCTTTGAGTGAATGGTTTGACATTGAACAGGATGTTAGACAAGGTTGTGTTACATCTCCATGGTAGTTTAATGTATTCATGGATAAGTGTGTGAGGGATGCTTGTGAGGACGCTGTTGGTGTACTGATAGACAAGGTGAATGTTGAAAAGTGCTGTTATATGAAGGTGATGCCGTATTAGTGGCTGGGAATGAAAATATCTTGCAGAATACATAAGATCGTTTGAATGTGGCGACGGGCAGAATGGATCTTCGGGAAAATGTCTCCAAAACTAAAGTGATAGTTTTTAATAAGGACGGATCAGGAAATGATTGTCAGCTTAGTATAAATGGAAAAACTGTTAGAACAAGTGAATACTTTTTGATATCTGGGCAGAATGTTCTTTAGAAATGGGAGTAAAGATGGTGAAATCTACAGACGAGTTAATCCATTTCGCAGATTAGTTCAAAATATGTGGACTACTGCAAAGAATGAGGTAGAATCGAAAGTGGCAAAGATGGCTGTATATAAAAGTGTGGCAACACCAACATTGTTGTATGGCTGTGAATCGTGGGTCTGTCAGGAGAAACACAAGAGCAAGGTGAATGCGGTTGTAATGAGATTTATAAGAAATGTTTGTGGAAAAACTCGTATGGACAGAGTCATTGATGAATGGGTTCTGAAGAAGTGCGGTTTGAAAGGGAATCCAATAGGTCAACGTGAAATAAGTGTCTTACGTTAGTTTGGTCATGATTGAGTGACGAAGTAAATATATGAAGGTAGAGTGTGTGGGTCAAAGGAAGGGGTAGGCCTCGTAAGACGTGATTAGATGTGGGAGAATAATGTGTGAAAAAGAGAAAAATTTAGAGTTTTGCGAATAGAAATAGATGACTCGGTGTATGGATGTTGAAGGAAGTATGCAAGGACAGGGAAGTGTGGAGGAAGTTAGAGAGGATGGATTAAGAGTACGTAGTTGTTTTTTGAGCTATACGCACAGTTTCTTGCCTACCCCGTAAGGGACTGGCATGATTATGTATGTATGTATGTATGTATGTATGTATGTATGTATGTATGTATGTATGTATGTGTAATGTACATGCTATGATAATAAAAAGAAAATTTGGTAGAAAAACACTATTTTGATTAACAAATTTGTAATTTGAATACGGTACAGAAAAACATAATTCAAAAAGTCACCGTCAGAATAAAAGGAATAAAAATATACACAGGTCTAAAATGTTTAAGTTTTAATAGAAAAAATATTTTAATACAAACACTTGATTATTACTAAACTTGGTAACTTAACCCCTGGAATATATTGGTTTTAATTGTGGGGTTGCAAGAACGAGAGAAAGGGTGAATGTTTTTGAAATGTTTATAGCATCACTTTTTTTTGGTCAAAATAAATAAAATATTGCTTCCATACAAAGATGGAGTTTAATTTTATTTACATGGTGATATCAACAGTTGTCGAATATTGGTCACGAAGACATCCTTGACTGATATCCAACAACTTTCTCTGAATTTAATCTTCTCCATCTTTAAAATCTTAGCGTAATTACTATATATAAGTATAGCCCGAACGGGTAGTAAGACGCGGTGCTAATAATAATAATAATAATAATAATAATAATAATAATAATAATAAAGAAATGAAATGGCAAATCTGCTTGTGTTCTGTTTATCTACAGACTGAGTCTAGGGTGTCAGGCTAGATAAGTTTAAATTACCTCGGTGTTCTGTTGAGGTAAAGGTTGACGTGCGGTAAGCTCAAAAGTGCATCATATATCGTACTTGGGAGGGGGATTAAATCCCTCCCCTCTTCAACTAACAGCATTATTAAAAAATAATTGATTTGCGGTGAATAAAATGAATGATTGGATTACGCTACTTAAAAAGTTTCATTTTAGTATAAAAAGTAGGTAAATATTTTTTTTCTGATAAAAAAATAGTAACAAATTAACCAAAACTTAGACCCGCTTCGGCCACTGAAACGGGTAATTCCTATTTTAAAAAAAAGTACTATTTGGGTGGTATGCAAGAACGTTAGTGAATGCTTAGTGGACCGATAGTGTGGTCCCGAGTAGGGAGAAGGGAAAGTGGAAAACCATTTTGGAGAAAAAAAACTTCAGTACACCCGACCGATATTAGAAACCTCGATCCCCCGCCATCGGCAGTCAGGTCTACTGCTATATTATTATTATTATTATTAGCACCGCGTCTTACTACCCGTTCGGGTTATACGCACTTACGCTAATGTGTAATGGTAGGGNGGTTATACGCACTTACGCTAATGTGTAATGGTAGGGTGATTGTGAGATGAAATGAAGGACCTACAGTTTAACGTGGAATCCGAACCACGGTGGAGACCTGGCATTCCTCACATTCACAAGATGTCTTGTCAGAGGTGAAGGAAGGGTTTGGTAATCAGATAAATCTATGCCGGGACAGAGGATTGAACCCCGGAACCCCAACACAGAGGTCCGACACCTTACCCCTAGACCACCAGGTCACCCCTCATATTATTACCAAACAATAAACCAACCCCGTGGCGTAGTGGCCGGTGCACCTGGCTACGAGCTTATGGGTACCGGGTTTGATTCCCTGATGGTGCCTAGGATATTTTTCTCTTAAGGGCAATGCTTTGTGCCACAAGAGATGTTAATAGTCTAAACATAAGGCGACCGAACCTAAATGTCATGTCCCTCCTGGTCAGTAATGCTTTACGATTTAAAAAAATAATTCAAACAATAAACTGAAATTTAATTTTTTACACCAGGTGCATTTTGACCCCTATTATCGGAGGGCACGTGGTATGAATCTTATAGCTCAGTCTGATTTGCCTTTAAAGTAAAGTTCGGGATTCGAGCCCCAGTCGCGTGTACTGAGGATTTTATTCCCTAAATGGTTCCCCACTCTTTCTCTCCACGAAACTGCGGCTGCATCTCCTCTGAATTCTACCATTCACATCCATATCCTATTAGTGTATCTAGGAAGATAACCCGGAATAGCAATTATATAACTTGTTGCTTTAAACTACTAGGCCTATATGAATACCGGTAGTTTATGAATTAATTATCCTTGAAGATCAGACAGATTCAATTTTTTTTTTACCAACTAAAATATTGTATTCATTTCATAATTACTCCTTGTTATTGTATATTGTATGGTTTATTTATTTAATACTGATACTTAAAATAATTGCGTTATTATTATTATTATTATTATTATACCATATTTTAATGGTATGTATTAGTTAAAAATGGATGTTTTTAATCAATAAAATTAAACATAAAGAATACCCATGAAGACGTTTAAAACTTGAGTAAAATTTTATTAATACTCCTTTTAATCTGTTAAATAAGTAACAGGTTACAACTTTTGTATTCTTCTTAGACAGTAGTAAGAAATGTAAAAAAAAAAGTGTGTATTTCTAAACCTGAGCGCAGAACCTATTTAAATTTTACACCATCTCTGGAAATTTTGTTGGATATAATTGCCAGATACATCTATATATTGTTCGACAATACAAGTTTAGAAAGATTGTGTTAACTCTAGATGGTACCTAGAGTCGATATAGAGATTCATTGGAAAACAAACAATCAAAATAAGCCCAAAAATATCTATTTTTTGAAGAAAAAACCCAGCAGGTTTATATAAAAATAGACCACATGATCCGGTAAGATAAAAAGTAGAAAATTAAATAGTGACTCTGGCATTTTTTATCTTATTGGGTCATGTGAACTTTATTTATGTAAGTAAGTCCAAGCCCTTCCTTTTGCCATATATCTTGACTATAGAAGAGCCAGAGACAGCTATAGTTTTTATCCGATCGTGTCATGTGAACTCTCTCAGGTAATTACGAGTCCTTCCTTTTACCAAAGGGAGTCTTATATGAAACTATCTGAATCCCCGTTCTTCGCACGGGATATTGTGTTATTTATTTTTGAATGAAAATGAGGAATTTTTGTTTGAAGATCAATGGCAAGGTTCTTAGCACTACCCGAGAAACACCGCTAGGAGGTGACCATGTATCGTGTCTCATGGGGAATTTTATTTTCGACAGGCCCCCTTGCCTACTGCCTGGGGGCGTTATCAGCTGAGCGTGGCTGGACAGGTCTCCCCCTTCCCCCCACCCTGGGCCGGGACCTCTCACTCACACAGACACTACAAACACCACGAAATTCAGAGAAATATAAACTATAGACGCCTACCCTTTCTTGGAGTTGCATATTAAAACGTAATTACATATTTTAATTAATTGTCTGTATTCATTTTTTTCTACCTCTTAGTTGCATCTACGAGGTTAAAAATAATTGCTATATATTTTCTAAGACATTATTAGAACAAACTTATAGAATTATTACCCTCTAAACGCTTAAAAAGAGTTTATAAAGCAATATTGTTGTTTGGGGTGGTAGCTACCCCGATTTCACCCCCTTAATCACAAAACATCGGAATGAAACATCATTACTTTTCCTAATTATCTTATAAGGAACAACTGTGCCAAATTTCAGCCCTCTAGCTTCGTGGGAGGTGTGAGAATTAGTGATGAGTGAGTCAATCAGGGCTCTTGCTTTTATGTATAGAGATAGATAATACGGTGACGTCATAGGAACTCAGCTTATAAAGTCCCGAGAACACTGGTTTAGAAACGCCACTGCGAACTGTCCAGATGTAACACTGCCCTGTGCGCTAATTATCCTTTAAGAATAGGATTGTTGGCCTTGACAATGAATATAGATCCAGACCTCGTCACTCGTGGCGCGATTTCGCGGGACCGGCATTGACGAAAAGAAGGTTCGCGTGATAAACAAAATATATTATTTGGTTTTATTTATTAGTGACTACTGACTAATACCAAATAAACGGATTGAAGTGCGATTTAACTAGCTTTTAATTTGACAGCAGCGAGAATTGGTATCAGTTCAAAAGTTATTTTCATTTTCCAGTAAAATAGTTATTCTTTTTTTTATATAGCACCGGGTCTTCGTAACCGTTCGAGTTTATACGCTTAAGTACTAATTACGCCGATGGTTTTAGGGATTAGGAAGTTTATATTAATAGGAAGTGTACCCCAATTTTAGTGAAGGGAAAGACCAATTTGGGAAAAAAATACCCTCAATACACCCGACCGATATTCGAACCCCGATCTCACCGTCATCGGCAGTCTATTCTATTGAGAGAGTGATGTCTCCAGACCATGAGGCCACCGTAATCGGTCATTTATTTATTAAAACGAATGAAAGTATCTGTATTTCGCCCGACACTGAAACCGATGTTTATCTGCCTCCAGTTGCTGACGGCGGGCAGAGGGGAGAGTGACGAAGATGCCTTTAGACAAGAGCCAAGGGGGCTATATCCCTGCCCAGAGGGAGAGGCGTTCGAAGCTCGGGTGGCATTCAAGAGGTGAGCAACAAATCAAGAAAGCTTTAAATGTTTGTTTTTTTAAATATTCTATTTATTTTCCGGGTAAAATATTTGTACCTTAGAGATTAATAAATTTTGGTTTTGAAATAGCTATTTTTTGGGGACCTTATCTAGTATTTTCTTTGACATATAAAAATACAACATTGTTTATTGAAATTATAGATCGTTATTAAACTCGGTAAACATTAATCAACATATTAAAGTTTTTTTTATAACAAAGAAAATGTTGAGATTCCCAACAATATTTACTCTTGATCAAAAGTTTGTTAATCTATCTACACTAATATTATAAAGAGGAAATATTTGTTTGTTTGTTTGTAATGGATAAACTGAAAAACTACTGGACCGATTTTAAAAATTCTTTCACCAATATAAAGCTACATTATCAGCGAGTAACATAGGCAATATTTTATTTTGAAAATTTAATTTATTCCTCATAAAAATGTCGATAGTCACTCATATTTTATGGTAGAGTCTATGATGATTCTTCAATATGTGTGTTGAAAATAATAATGCGGGGTGGAGGGGGCAAGGGGGAAGGGTCTAGTAAAATATACAATTGGTTTCCCATCAAGTAAATAAAATACTAAAAATAACTCCAGGCTCGCTTGAGCATTTTACTTTATTATAAGTGTTATTTTATATATATGGTAGTATATATCGAAAGTGACAGCTGTAAGTCATACTATTTGACGTAAGAGTAGATGAAAGTAGATATAATAGCTTTTTTTTAAGCACCGCGTCCTACTACCCGATTGGGTTATACTTTTATGTACTAATTACGCCCGTGGCTTTAGGGATTAGGAAGGATATATTTAGAGGAAGTATACCCGCATTTGCGTGGAAGGGAGAGTCGAAGAACATTCAGAGAAAAAACACCCTCAGTACACCCGACCGAGTCTAGTCTGCTGTGAGAGTAGCGCTTTAGACTATGCGGCCACCGATGTATCTAATAGCTCTTCTAGCTGCTACAGTAGCCCCATGGCTTCTTTTGTGCTGACTGACAGCTCGCAGCTGACTGCTTTGAAAAGTTACCAGACCAAATTATGTATCCCTACGCCGAACCATATGATCTGCAGAAACGTGTTTATCAGCTGTCACTTCTGACAGTCATAAATGTAGGTATATACCTAAATGTTGACTGTCAGAAGTCAGCTGTGAGCTGTCAGTCAGCACCAAAGAAGCCACAGGGCTACTGTAAATGGTTCTCTTCCCATGCGAATTGAACTATATTTTTCCAATTATGGAAAGGCTGGAGATCGAATCCAGTTGGGTGTATTCAAAAAAATCCTAAACTATTTACCAATCTTCTTTCACGTAAATGTGTGTATAATACCTATTATAATCCTACTTTACTCTTTCTTACGTCATTAGTTTCATTTTTTCATTATTATTATACATTTTTCAAAAAATAAGGGATAGGCGAGGGATTTGATGATCTAAAAAGGGGGACGTCAGCTGAAAAGGGCTGGGAACCACTGCTAGACACGAATAAAGTATAAGGCTATTCACGAGCTAAGTTTACCTGGATGACAGCTCGAAATGTTACTAGAAGTAATCCCTAATATATCACTACGCCAACAACTGACATCAATCACTTTGGATGACTGTAATGAAAACAGATGTTAATATATTAATGTGATAGCTATCCACAGTAATTTAGGCCAATATTATTTATATATTTATTTGAGGTCGGACACAAAACTTATTTATAGTTTTATTCTCCTTAAAAAAATATTAACACCACTTTCACAAAAACGTCTAACGAACATAGCCTCAAAATGGCGACTGACGAATTTAAACCATATGATTGAACATAACGATAAACAAGGTTTTTACAATGATGCAGACACGCAGTTGATGAAAATACTTTATTCAATTAAATATTTCAAAATACGATAAAATAATCATAAAATCATGTATTGTATGTAAAAAAATGACAATAATTTTCTCTTTTCCAAGTAAATACGATGCCTGTATTAAAAGGTATTAATGTATGCACTATATTATACACAAAATCAGTAACGTTCCAAAACGAAAAATAAGTACTTTTAATTATGTTAAAAATATTGTTTCGAGTTGGACAAAAAGAAATTATTTAAAAAAAATGAAATAGTATGAGAAAACTTAAGTTTACGTTATTTTAAATGTAATATATAACAGGTAATTAAAGAGCTTTACATTTATAACAAAACTGTAATCTTTTACAAGTGTTGGTAACCCAAAACCTAAACATATGATTTTCGAACTGTCATCCAGGTAAAAACCTATAGTGAATGGAATATACGAGTAACTATTCGGTTAGCCTCGAAGCAATCGACTAGATACGTAGTATCCCCAAATGACGTCATTACAAACAAACAATTGAGTCGAAAAAGATTTATCGCATAATCTTTGAATAAGTGTCGAATGAGGCGCTTATCTAAGGCCGGGGTGTTATTAAAGGTATATAGAGGGGTAATATAAGGCGATGTTGAAAGAAGGATAATTTGATTAGAACGAGGAGTTGTCGGAAGACTTACTACTGAGCCGGATGGTCTGATACAAACTCAAGAAAGATGAATCTCAAACAAGGTAACGTTACAATTACATCGAGCTAGATAGTTTAATAATGCGTGTTTCAGAAGAAAAAAAAACACGTTACAAACAAATTTAACTCGATATATTAATAAAGTGTGATTCAGAAAATGTAACATTACAATTACATCGAGTTAGATAGTTTAATAATGCGTATTTCAGAAGAAGAAAAAAAACGTTACAAACAAATTTAATTCGATATATTAATAAAGTGTGATTCAGAAAATGTAACATTACAATTACATCGAGTTAGATAGTTTAATAATGCGTATTTCAGAAAAAAACCCAACGCTACAAACAAATTTAATTAGATATATTAATAAAGTGTGATTCAGAAAATGTAACATTACATACACATTGTAACAGATAGTTTAATAATGCGTATTTCCGACGAGTTAACGTTACAAAAGGACTTAAGTGGATACTGGTTAAAGTTATGAATGATAGGAAGTTACAGGAAATTGTAGTAAACACTTCAACTAAGCGTGAAAAATTGAAAATTGTATTATTATAGAGTTTTGGATGACATGCTACGAAAATTTACGTGACTTTTTCTAATCGTCGAGACATTCCCCATGTATTACATATATAAGAAAAGAAACCTGAAGTTATATTTGGAAGAAACTTGATATTTAGTTTATTTCTAAATATAACTTTAGGTTTCTTTCCTTATATATTTTGTTTTCAAATATCTCCTTAATACCTTTAACAAAGAATATTATTAAAATTCTCAATACATCCAAAGCTGAATAATAATTTGACCTTTGTTGTCTTTGTTTCTTCTTTGTTGTATAAATTCGTTACGTGACGTCTCTAATTGTCAACACATTACTAATACATCTGAAGGTGCAGATCACATTTATCTTTGTTTTATTTGTGTCTTCTTTGTTGTAACGTTTCTAGTTATACACACAGTCCCAATATATCCAACGCTACATAACCCGCCAGCTTTTGTTGTAAAGGATTCGTCACGTGACGTATCTGTTTTCCCAACATTACAACATATACAAAATTGCAGATCACGCCAACCTTCGTTGCTTTTGTTTCTTCTTCTTTTTTTAAAACGATTTGTCCCGCGTTGTTTTCTAGTGTCAACGCAGTCCCAAAACACCGACCTTTGTTGTCTTTGTTCCATTTTATGAACGGTTCGATCTAAGTGACAACGTCCGTACAAAGGAAAATAAAATTTTCCCAGATTATCAAACTATTGCTAATGGAAAAGAAAATAAATTATTCAAAATAATTGTTAAAAATCACTCTCACATCACTGTTCAAGGAATACTGGGGAACGAGTACTAAGTACAATTCAGTTTTTTGATTAATTTAAATATAATTCGATGTGATTCTTCGGAGCAAAGCAAACTGGATCGGACAACGTCCTTAAAAGGAACTGTCTTCTGCACGACGTCATAGAAGAAAAGGTTGAGGTAAAGAGGAGCTTAGGAAGAAGGAGGATTCAAATATTAGATAACTTACAGGAAAGAAGAACATTCTGGAAGCTGAAGGAGGAGGCAGAGGACAGGGCGCATTGGCGGTCTAAGTTCACTGGCAAAAAGGAATGGACTTGTCGTAAGACAGAACACCTAATAATATAATCTAAGTTTCCAAGCGTGGGTTGATCGATAGGAGAGCCAACTTTACAAAATGGCTTAACTTCAAAACAACCAATTCACAAACACGTTTCCCACACTTTCCTTCTTCCATCCAACGATCAAATCGGTGTCTCTAAGGAATGCTATTTGAAAGGTAATCCAATAGTCAATGTGAAGGAACCGTCTTACGTTGGTTTGGTTATGTTGAGAGGATGAGTGTGAATCGAGTGATGGAGCAAATATATGAAGGTAGAGTGTGTGGATAAAAAGGAAGGGGTAGACCATGTGAGACGTGGTTAAATTTGTATACGAATGCGTGTGAAAAAGAGACACATTAAGAGTTTTAATAATAAAAGAGCATGTATGACTCGGTGTATGGATGTTGTTGAAGGGAGTATGCAAGGATAGGGAAGTGTGGAGAAAGTTAGTGAGGATGGATTAAGTACGGAGTTGTTGTTTTTTGAGATATATGTACAGTTTCTTGCCTACCCTATAAGGGAACAGCGTGATTAGGTACAGTAGCCTCGTGGCTTCTTTGGTGCTGAATGACAGCTCACAGCTGACTTATGACAGTCAACCTTTAGGTATATATCTAAATGTTGACTGTCAGAAGTGACAGTTGCTAAACACATGTTTTTGCAGATCATATGGTTCGGCGTAGGGATACATAATTTGGTCTGGTAACTTTTCAAAGCCGTCAGTTGTGAGTTGTCAGTCAGCACCAAATAAGTCATGGGGCTACTGTATGTATGTGTGTGTATGTAGGAGACTAAAAATTGCGAATGACCTCGCTCTTCATTGTTGCAGTCCCGCGGCTGTGGTGGGTGTTAGGAGGGGTGGGAACTGCCCTATTGGTCATCGTCATCATCGTATTGGCTGTGACACTGTCAGGGTCAGCCATCACACTGGAGGGTGACGAGGTATTGGATGTTGTCCCTCTCATAGATGGGTAAGTACTGACGGACACATCAAGTTTTTGGTGTACCTTGATTCTTATTGCGAATATACATTTGGAGACCCTTTTTTCAAATACCGCCTCTGTGGTCAGAGTTCCTGGCTACAGATCCAGTGATGCCGGGTTCGATTCCCGGTGCTTTCAGATTTTCTGTTCAGAAGTGGGTCTGGAACGAGGCTCACTCGGCCTTGTGACAACAAATGGGGAGCAAATTGAATTTTTTTTAAAAAAGAGTAATAGTTCTGGTCTAGAAAACTGAGATTAACAGATTGAGGGCTCATTGTACTGGCCACATGACAACCTCTATCCACAGAAGTTGGCACTGTCTTCACCAACAGATGGTGGCCATTCGGTCTATATGGATATTTTGCGAGCCGATACCATGGATTTTTTTATAAAGTAAAAACATAGTTTTTTACTGTCAGTATTAATACCTTATACTATATTATTAGTGTAATTATATAAGTATTGATAATATCCATTCAAGTGACCGCAGAATATCACACGAGATGACGTATGAATAGGTGAAAGTATATATAACTCAAATCTAATTAACCTATAAGTAACACAAATTGACTTATCTCAACAAATATTGGCATCTGTGGGAATACGAACAAAGGTCCATTGACAAGGAAGTCATGGATTGAATCCTAGAATTTATTATACGCAGAATCCTAGAAAATATACTATATATATAATTCTGCGTACAACCCGAACGGGTAGTAAGACGCGGTGCTAATATTAATAATAAATTCTAGGATTCAATCCATGATTTCCTTGTCAATGGACCTTTGTTCGTATTCCCACAGATGCCAATATTTGTTGAGATAAGTCAATTTGTGTTACTAATAGCTTAATTAGATTTGAGCTATTTAAATTATATATTTTTATTGAGTTTTAATTGGTAGAAATGTAATGAGAGATGGTATTTTTGTTTTGTTTTTTTATCACCTCGTTTTACTACCGGTTCTGGTTTTACACAAATATAATAAAGGGTAGGAATGAGGAAGGAAGTATTTTAGAGGTAAGCTAATCGCATTTGCGTGGGTAAAACATTTTATGGGGGAAAAAATACCCTTAGTATTCGAACCCCGATCCACAGGATCATTCAGGTAAGGAAAGTATGGTACTTGGTTTAATTCACCGGGACTAGAATTTTCATTTTTCACTTAATTGATATATGGTTTGTTTAATAGGCAGAACATTAATAGAGTGCATCACACGTCAATCAACTCTGTGATACAGTCGGCTAGAAATAGTAGATTTACACCAACATTATTGCACGTGGATCATTTCTGATTAAACATTAATGGAGATAAAGAGTTAATAGAAGTTCCTAATACTGAACATTGTTGAAATATTAAATGATATTTGTATAAAAACTGCATTTAAAAGGTCGTTTTTGACCATTTTAGAATGGCTTCACGGATAATCACTGTTCACAAATCTTCATTCTGTCATAACAGGGACATACTGTAGTTATTAACAAGAAACTTTGTCGCTTTGTCCCCCATCGTCACCACGGAGAATGTCGAGTAATCATTCAAATACGAATGTACTGCACACATTTCTGTCATATCGTAGGTGTTTTCTTTTCCCTTTTACTCCCAAACCTCGCGCGAGCCGGGAGACGAGTTGGGACTGTTTTATCATGGACGCTCTTAAATTGAATTACTGGTACTAATTGCAATAAAAAGCAGGGCATTTAATCTGTCCGTAGACTACAAAGGAGTTTTAAATGACTGGTAACTCTAAATGAATGTGATAAATTCTTTTATTATTCGGTAGAATGCCAATCAACACAAATATGTTCAATATAATGATAAAATAATACAACCACTAATCCTTAGGAATTGTTGTGTAACGTCGACGCTCGATCAATCCATAATTATTATCTTGCCAAGTTTAAAATGCGAGTAGTTTTTTTTTGTAAATTGATAGATTAAGGGTATTATAGATTACATTGTTTCTGATAAGTTACATACCAAACCATTAATGAACAAATAAATGTGCACTGACATGAAATTTGGGTTCATATTTGAAATAGTAGATAACTTCTATTTTTATTCAGGACAATAAATCATAGCTGATAATAATTTAACAAAAGCATATTACAAAGTTACTAAATCTGATTGATTATAAATCGTCCAATCTAAGTATCGGTATATAATTCAAGTTTGTCCGACGTACATAGGTCTGTTGGTTGGTATGTCAGAAATCTGTCCTATGGTTCATGGTTCAGGCATGTATCCATTATGTCTATTATCTTAATGTAAGCACCCATCACTTGATACATGGAGAAAACCCCGTGATTTAAATTCTTTGTTGAGGTACGAGACAGAATAGGAACTCAAAAGCGTTTCAAGATTTTTTTTACCAGCCCACATGTTGATCGATGTAGGCAATCTTGACTTGTATCAATTCTGACTTTTGTTCTGTAACCAATTCGCGATTTAAAAAAAATATATCAAAAAGTGCTACAATGGACAAACTGGTACAGCACAAACATTTATAACTTTTTAAATAAAAAAAAATTACAATTGTTGTCAACTTTATTTCTTTGAAACCAAATTCCAATTGGTTAAAATTTGATTTATTATTATTATTATTAGCACTGCGTCTTACTACCCGTTCGGGTTATACGCCCTTACGCTAATGTGTGATGGTAGGGTGATTTGTGAGATGAAATGGAGGACCTACAGTTTAACGTGGAATCCGAACCACGGTGGAGGCCTGGCATTCCCTCACATTCACAAGATGTCTCGTCAGAGGTGAAGGAAGGGTTTGGTAAATTTGATTTAATTGCAGGCACAACGACCTACCATGGAACCTAAAGAGCTTGGCCAGCAACAAGATGGCTAACTTTGACTTCACCAAGAACTTCACGAATGATCCGGTATGGAACTGTACCAGCTGCTTCACGGACCTCCCTAAACTGCGAGCGGGAAAAGTTGGAGCTCAGGTCAGTAGGAGGTTTTGGAAAACAAGGGGCTTCAACGAGTTTTATTATTCGTTCAGTTTATGCGCATATACTAATTACACTATTGGTTTTAAGGATTGGTAAAGATATATCTGTAGAAAGTGTACCCGCATATGCGTATAGGGAAAGTGGAAAGACATTATGATAAACCACCCTTTGTACTCCCGACCGAGATTCGAACTTCGATCTCCCCGTCAACGGCAGTCTAGTCTACTTAGAGGTTAGCGCATTGGACCACGTGGCCACAGACATAACCCGCTTCGGTGGCCGCATGGTCTAACGCGCTACCCTCGCAGTAGATGAGACTGCCGTTGACGGGGAGGTTGAAGTTCAAATCTCGGTCGGATGTATTGAGGGTGGTTTTCCCAATCTTCCTCCACGTGAATCCGGGTACACTTCCTCCAAATATAACCTTCTTAATCTCCAAAACCATCAGTGTAATTCGTACATAAGCTTATAGCCCGAACGGGTAGTAAGACGAGGTGCTAAAAAAAGAAAGGAGTCCACTATATATTCCCCCCCCCCCCCCCCCCCCCC